>JAFLJL010017930.1:0-10104 GCA_018398815.1 Conus ventricosus | reverse complement strand
TGTTAGCTGCCCTGTGTGACAAAGTGTGAGCATGCCCCTGTGTGACAAAGTACCAGCTGCCCTGTGTGACAAAGTACCAGCTGCCCTGTGTGACAAAGTACCAGCTGCCCTGTGTGACAAAGTGTTAGCTGCCCTGTGTGACAAAGTGTTAGCTGCCCTGTGTGACAAAGTACCAGCTTCCCTATGTGACAAAGTACCAGCTTCCATGTGTGACAAAGTACCAGCTGCCCTGTGTGACAAAGTACCAGCTGCCCTATGTGACAAAGAAACCAGCTGCCCTTGTGACAAAGTACCAGCTTCCCTATGTGACAAAGTACCAGCTGTCCTGTGTGACAAAGTACCAGCTGCCCTGTGTGACAAAGTACCAGCTGTCCCTGTGTGACAAAGTACCAGCTGTCCTGTGTGACAAAGTACCAGTTGCCCTGTGTGACAAAGTACCAGCTTCCCTGTGTGACAAAGTACCAGCTTCCCTGTGTGACAAAGTACCAGCTGCCCTGTGTGACAAAGTACCAGCTGCCCTGTGTGACAAAGTACCAGCTGCCCTGTGTGACAAAGTACCAGCGCCTTGTGTGCCAAAGTACCAGCTGCCCTGTGTGACAAAGTACCAGCTGCCCTGTGTGACAAAGTGTTAGCTGCCCTGTGTGACAAAGTGTTAGCTGCCCTGTGTGACAAAGTGTTAGCTGCCCTGTGTGACAAAGTACCAGCTGCCCTGTGTGACAAAGTGTTAGCTGCCCTGTGTGACAAAGTACCAGCTGCCCTGTGTGACAAAGTGTTAGCTGCCCTGTGTGACAAAGTGTTAGCTGCCCTGTGTGACAAAGTACCAGCTTCCCTATGTGACAAAGTACCACTTCCATGTGTGACAAAGTACCAGCTGCCCTGTGTGACAAAGTACCAGCTGCCCTATGTGACAAAGTACCAGCTGCCCTGTGTGACAAAGTACCAGCTTCCCTATGTGACAAAGTACCAGCTGTCCTGTGTGACAAAGTACCAGCTGCCCTGTGTGACAAAGTACCAGCTGTCCTGTGTGACAAAGTACCAGCTGTCCTGTGTGACAAAGTACCAGTTGCCCTGTGTGACAAAGTCCCAGTTTTCCCTGTGTGACAAAGTACCAGCTGCCCTGTGTGACAAAGTACCAGCTGCCCTGTGTGACAAAGTACCAGCTGCCCTATGTGACAAAGTACCAGCTGCCCTGTGTGACAAAGTACCAGCTGCCATGCGTGACAAAGTACCAGCTGCCATGTGTGAAAAATTGCCAGCTGCCCTGTGCCAGCTGGAAATGGACACGTGCCCGCTGTCACTCCACGGTGTGTCTGAACCACTCCCCGCCATACAACGCACCCGGGCAACGGGTTTGGGAACTAAATCACCTCCACCCCCTCCCCGCCCCCACAAATCTAGGGATATGCTTCGATTGACGTGTTTATCAGTTGAAGACTTCTGGTGAAGGAGAGTGATTTTGAAGAAAGGAGATTAACTCCCCTGCGGTCAGTTAGGGCACACGCCTGTTCTCCTTGCTGGGGAGTGATGTGGGAAGGGAGTAATCTGGGCATGTCCCTCACGTACGCCCTGACACACAACCTGCCTCAAATAGTCGTTCATAACGTTTGCTTAGAGGAGGGAAGGGGGTGGGGGAGGAGGAGGAGGAGGAGACCCCCCCAAAGTTCTCCAGTGAACCAACTCTCTTTAGATGAGGGAAGGGAGGGGGAGGGAGGAGGAGGAGGAGGAGGAGGAACCCACCTATGTTCTCCAGTGAACCAACTCTCTTTAGAGGAGGGAAGGAGGTGGAGGAGGAGGAGGAGGAGACCCACCCATGCACTCCAGTTAACCAACTCTCTTTAGATGAGGAAGGGAGGAGGAGGAGGGGGAGGAGCAGGAGGAGGGGGAGGAGGAGGAGACCCACCCATGTTCTCCAGTGAACCAACTCTCTTTAGATGAGTGAAGGGGAGGAGGAGGAGGAGGAGACCCACCTATGTTCTCCGTTAACCAACTCTCTTTAGATGAGGCAAGGGAGGAGGAGGAGGAGGAGGAGGAGGAGGAGACCCACTCATGCACTCCAGTAAACCCAACTCTCTTTAGATGAGGGAAGGGAGGAGGAGGAGGAGGAGGAGGAGGAGGAGACCCACCCAGGTCCTCCAGTTAACCAACTATCTTTCGGTCGTTGCTGACGTTTCTGTCGCGGCACCCACGCGACCCAGTTGCGCCATAGGTTTTATAGCTCAGCCGACCACGATGCTAACATCAGGGCTCACTCCAGCGTTTTTTTTTTTTTTTTTTTTGGGGGGGGGGGGTCATTGGGTGGTATGATGATCATTGAAACGCTCAAATTTCCAATCGGTTTTTGGGGATGGGGTGTGGGGAGAAGTGGAGGATGGAATAGGATGGGAGAGGGCTTGGGGTAGGAATGAGATGGGGGGGGGGGGGGTAATCTGATGGGTTTACGCTAGGTTCAACCCTCCTCCCCCTTCCATGGGGTGCAAAACAAGAGAGTGCAACCCCAGCACTTGACAGCAATCGTAAATCTGTCCTGGCTGCGGGCAGAGGATGAAACGACCACAGACACACCCTATAATTGCTGGAAACGCCGGAATTCCGTTCGACACCTGTAGGGGGTGGAGGGGTGGGAGTGAAAAGGAAAAGGGTGTCGTAAATGCGCTTTTAAGTGTGTGCATACGTGTATGTTGTGGTGAAGGTCGCCATACTTGCGTTTAGTTCCAATTGAGGATTGATTTCATTCACAGGAAAATGGCGGGTACTTCCTTCCCTCGCTTCCAGACAGCACTCGGGCACTGTGTAGGCACCAGGAGACAGGTGTGCTCTGCCAGACATCACCCTCCCTACATCTGAAAACGGGCTTTTGTTTTGCTTTAATGAGGGAACACAATCTTTACATCAAACCCGAAGAAGGCATTTTGCGCTAAGAACACCTTCGTAAGGTATTCAGGAAATGAAGGTTTTTTAAAAACATCCCGTTTAGGTCTTCAGGATACCTGTTTTTCCACCAAACAACATCCTGCTTAAGTCTTCAGGATACCTATGTTTTTCCACCAAACAACATCCTGTTTAGGTCTTCAGGATACCTATGTTTTTCCACCAAACAACATCCTGTTTAGGTCTTCAGGATACCTATGTTTTTCCACCAAACAACATCCTGTTTAGGTCTTCAGGATACCTAGTTTTTTCAACCAAACAACATCCTGTTTAGGTCTTCAGGGTACCTATGTTTTTCCACCAAACAACATCCTCGTTTTGGTGTCCGGGAAACGGTAGGAAAACATTCTGGGGAGAGCTTGACAGCAGAAGGTTTTCAGGAAGAACCCCTCAGACAGGTGTTTGGGGCCTGCTTATGTCAGCAGAAGGTTATCAGGAAGAACCCCTCAGACAGGTGTTTGGGCCCTGCTTATGACAGCAGGTCTTCAAGAAGAACCCCTCAGACAGGTGTTTGGGCCCTGCTTATGACAGCAGAAGGTCTTCAAGAAGAACTCGCAGACAGGTGTTTGGGCCCTGCTTATGGCAGCAGCAGGTCTTCAAGAAGAACCCCTCAGACAGGTGTTTGGGGCCTGCTTATGGCAGCAGATGGTTTTCAGGAAGAACCCCTCAGACAGGTGTTTGGGGCCTGCTTATAGCAGCAGAAGGTTTTCAGGAAGAACCCTCAGACAGGTGTTTGGGGCTGCTTATGGCAGCAGAAGGTCTTCAGGGAAAAACCCCTAAGACAGGTGTTTGGGCCCTGCTTATAACAGCAGAAGGTCTTCAAGAAGAACCCCTCAGACAGGTGGTTGGAGCCTGCTATGACAACAGAAGGTCTTCAAGAAGAACCCCTCAGACAGGTGTCTGGGGCCTGCTTATGACAGCAGCAGGTCTTCAAGACGAACCCCTCAGACAGGTGTTTGGGCCCTGCTTATGACAGCAGCAGGTCTTCAAGAAGAACCCCTCAGACAGGTGTTTGGGGGCCCGCTTATGACAGCAGCAGGTCTTCAAGAAGAACCCCTCAGACAGGTATTTGGGGCCTGCTTATGACAGCAGCAGGTCTTATCAAGAAGAACCCCTCAGACAGGTGTTTGGGGCCTGCTTATGACAGCAGAAGGTATTCAAGAAGAACCCCTCAGACAGGTGTCTGGGGCCTGCTTATGACAGCAGGTCTTCAAGAAGAACCCCTCAGACAGGTGTCTGGGACCTGCTTATGACAGAAACAGGTCTTCAAGAAGAACCCCTCAACAGGTGTTTGGGCCCTGCTTATGACAGCAGCAGGTCTTCAAGATGAACCCCTCAGACAGGGGTTTGGGCCCTGCTTATGACAGAACGTCTTCAAGAAGAACCCCCCAGACAGGTTTTGGGGCTGTTTATGACAGCAGGTCTTCAGAAGAACCCCTCAGACAAGTGTTTGGGCACTGCTTATTACAGCAGAAGGTCTTCAAGATGAACCCCTCAGACAGGTGTTTGGGCCCTGCTTATGACAGAAGGTCTTCAAGAAGAACCCCTCAGACAGGTGTTTGGGCCCTGCTTATGACAGCAGCAGGTCTTCAAGAAGAACCCCTCAGACAGGTGTTCGGGCCCTGCTTATTTACAGCAGAAGGTCTTCAAGAAGAACGCCTCAGACAGGTGTTTGGGGCCTGCTTATGACAGCAGAAGGTCTTCAAGAAGAAACCCCTCAGACAGGTGTTCGGAGCCTGCTTATGACAGCAGCAGGCAGGTCTTCAAGAAGAACCCCTCAAACAGGTGTCTGGGCCCTGTTTAAGCTCCTGGAGGCCGGACCACATCCATGTTATGACTCCTAGACGCCCCTCAGTTGTCAGAGTTTTTTTCCCGACGTTGCTGGGGTTCGAATCGGCGATTTCAGGAAAGTGATGCTTCTTCCAGCCAGTGCCCATCACTCATTAGGTCTTCAGAGCTGTGGCTTCATGTTTCTTCCAGCCAGTGCCCATCACTCATTAGGTCTTCAGAGTTGTGGCTTCATGTTTCTTCCAGCCAGTGCCCATCCTCATTAGGTCTTCAGAGTTGTGGCTTCAATGTTTCTTCCAGCCAGTGCCCATCACTCATTAGGTCTTCAGAGTTGTGGCTTCATGTTTCTTCCAGCCAGTGCCCATCACTCATTAGGTCTTCAGAGTTGTGGCTTCATGTTTCTTCCAGCCAGTGCCCATCACTCATTAGGTCTTCAGAGTTGTGGCTTCATGTTTCTTCCAGCCAGTGCCCATCACTCATTAGGTCTTCAGAGTTGTGGCTTCATGTTTCTTCCAGCCAGTGCCCATCACTCATTAGGTCTTCAGAGTTTTTTGCTTCATGTTTCTTCCAGCCAGTGCCCATCACTCATTAGGTCTTCAGAGTTGTGGCTTCATGTTTCTTCCAGCCAGTGCCCATCACTCATTAGGTCTTCAGAGTTGTGGCTTCATGTTTCTTCCAGCCAGTGCCCATCACTCATTAGGTCTTCAGAGTTGTGGCTTCATGTTTCTTCCAGCCAGTGCCCATCACTCATTAGGTCTTCAGAGTTGTGGCTTCATGTTTCTTCCAGCCAGTGCCCATCACTCATTAGGTCTTCAGAGTTGTGCCTTCATGTTTCTTCCAGCCAGTGCCCATCACTCAGTAGGTCTTCAGAGTTTTTGGCTTCATGTTTCTTCCAGCCAGTGCCCATCACTCATTAGGTCTTCAGAGTTGTGGCTTCATGTTTCTTCCAGCCAGTGCCCATCACTCAGTAGGTCTTCAGAGTTGTGGCTTCATGTTTCTTCCAGCCAGTGCCCTTCACTCATTAGGTCTTCAGAGCTGTGGCTTCATGTTTCTTCCAGCCAGTGCCCATCACTCATTAGGTCTTCAGAGTTGTGGCTTCATGTTTCTTCCAGCCAGTGCCCATCACTCTTTAGGTCTTCAGTGTTGTGGCTTCCTGTTTCTTCCAGCCAGTGCCCATCACTCATTAGGTCTTCAGAGTTGTGGCTTCCTGTTTCTTCCAGCCAGTGCCCATCACTCATTAGGTCTTCAGAGCTGTGGCTTCATGTTTCTTCCAGCCAGTGCCCATCACTCATTAGGTCTTCAGAGCTGTGGCTTCATGTTTCTTCCAGCCAGTGCCCATCACTCATTAGGTCTTCAGAGTTGTGGCTTCATGTTTCTTCCAGCCAGTGCCCATCACTCATTAGGTCTTCAGAGCTGTGGCTTCCTGTTTTCTTCCAGCCAGTGCCCATCACACATTAGGTCTTCAGAGTTGTGGCTTCATGTTTCTTCCAGCCAGTGCCCATCACTCATTAGGTCTTCAGAGTTGTGGCTTCATGTTTCTTCCAGCCAGTGCCCATCACTCATTAGGTCTTCAGAGTTGTGGCTTCCTGTTTCTTCCAGCCAGTGCCCATCACTCATTAGGTCTTCAGAGCTGTGGCTTCATGTTTCTTCCAGCCAGTGCCCATCACTCATTAGGTCTTCAGAGCTGTGGCTTCATGTTTCTTCCAGCCAGTGCCCATCACTCATAAGGTCTTCAGAGTTGTGGCTTCATGTTTCTTCCAGCCAGTGCCCATCACTCATTAGGTCTTCAGAGTTGTGGCTTCATGTTTCTTCCAGCCAGTGCCCATCACTCATTAGGTCTTCAGAGCTGTGGCTTCCTGTTTCTTCGAGCCAGTGCCCATCACTCATTAGGTCTTCAGAGTTGTGGCTTCATGTTTATTCCAGCCAGTGCCCATCACTCATTAGGTCTCAGAGTTGTGGCTTCCTGTTTCTTCCAGCCAGTACCCATCACTCATTAGGTCTTCAGAGTTGTGGCTTCATGTTTCTTCCAGCCAGTGCCCATCACTCATTTGGTCGTCAGAGCTGTGGCTTCATGTTTCTTCCCGCCAGTGCCCATCACTCATTAGGTCTTCAGAGCTGTGCTTCATGTTTCTTCCAGCCAGTGCCCATCACTCATAACGTCTTCAGAGTTTGTGGCTTCATGTTTCTTCCAGCCAGTGCCCATCACTCATTAGGTCTTCAGAGTTGTGGCTTCATGTTTCTTCCAGCCAGTGCCCATCACTCATTAGGTCTTCAGAGTTGTGGCTTCATGTTTCTTCCAGCCAGTGCCCATCACTCATTAGGTCTTCAGAGTTGTGGCTTCATGTTTCTTCCAGCCAGTGCCCATCACTCATTAGGTCTTCAGAGTTGTGGCTTCCTGTTTCTTCCAGCCAGTGCACATCACTCATTAGGTCTTCAGAGTTGTGGCTTCCTGTTTCTTCCAGCCAGTGCCCCTCACTCATTAGGTCTTCAGAGCTGTGGCTTCATGGTTCTTCCAGCCAGTGCCCATCACTCATTAGGTCTTCAGAGCTGTGGCTTCATGTTTCCTTTCAGCCAGTGCCCATCACTCATAAGGTCTTCAGAGTTGTGGCTTCATGTTTCTTCCAGCCAGTGCCCATCACTCATTAGGTCTTCAGAGTTGTGGCTTCATGTTTTTTCCAGCGATGCCCATCACTCATTTGGTCTTCAGAGCTGTGGCTTCCTGTTTCTTCCAGCCAGTGCCCCTCACTCATTAGGTCTTCAGAGTTGTGGCTTCATGTTTCTTCCAGCCAGTGCCCATCACTCATTAGGTCTTCAGGGTTGTGGCTTCCTGCTCCTTTCGCTTAAGCTACACGTTACAGTTGACGTAGATCTTATGTCCTGACTCATCATCGTATGTCTCCATGTGAGAACCCCATTCATCCACCCCCTGTTAAAGCCAGACTGCCAGAAAGGCAGGCAGGAAACCGCAACACACACACACACACACACACACACACACACACACACACACACACACACACACACACACACACACACACACACACACACACACACATACACACACACACACACACATACACACACACACACACCACACCGCGCGCGCGCGCGCGCGCGCGCATTCACTGACATTTTAACCTAGCCATACTGGATGTTCTGCACTGGAACATCACTGAAATCACTTTGACGATAGTTGCTTTTATGGAACGTTCAATGAACATAAACTGAAGAGGTGTACAGGTTTTTTTAAAAAAAGCTGCCATTATATACCTTTCAACGCCATACAACTCTAACTGCGTCTAAAAGCACGCTAAGCAAAGAGAAACAAAACAGCTGAAGCAATATAACCCACCAGCACAGAGAGGAGAGAGAGAGAGAGAGAGAGAGAGAGAGAGAGAGAGAGAGAGAGAGAGGAGAGAACGGACGAACGAGCGAACGAAATTTCATTTTCCAGGGAAATGAGAGAAGCAAAGTGTACATTTCTTTTTTTGTCCACCCAGCCCTGGGGAAATCACCCAAAAATGAAAGGAAAAAAAGCATTGCAAAACATGCAAGTCATTATAGCAACTACAGGGAAAAAAGTTGAATACTCAAATCCATAATTAGACTATGAAAAGTAGACTAATGCTACAAACGCAGATAACAGACTCTGCATGCATGCACAAGTGCGCGCGCGCGCACGCGCGCGCGCACACACACACACACTTACACACACACACACACACACAGAGAGAGAGAGAGAGAGAGAGAGAGAGAGAGAGAGAGAGAGAGAGAGAGAGAGAGAGAGAGAGAGAGAGAGAGAGACGCGCGCGCGCGATAACCCGTTTTTTTTTTAATTTCCTTTTTCTTTTACTTCTTTTGAATGGTTCATATCAAGTAGATAGAATCTTTCTAATCGTTCAATCTTCTTCTAAAGATGACACCTTAACTTGTGTTTATAGGGTCTGAATCTTCTTTCTGCTCTTCTTGATGCGAATGGCAATACGTACGCTTTTGCCTGCGCACTTTTTAATGAGAAGAATACGTTGGAATTATCTGCAGACTTGCTGCAAACCTCCTCTTCCCCCTTCACCTCCATACCCCTCCCCTCGTCACTTTTGTCATGCTCATGAGAAGAACCTGATTCCAAAAGTTGTCATTCTGGAAAGAAAACAGGGACAGCGACACAGTTTTATACCGCCTTCTTTGTTCTGATTGCGGCAATCTGATTCCTTATTCCTTGTTTTTATAATTTTTTTTATGTCAAAATGTGTTCCATCTCTCTCTCTCTCTCTCTCTCTCTCTCTCTCTCTCTCTCTCTCTCTCTCTCTCTCTCTCTCTCTCTGTCTGTCTGTCTGTCTCTGTCTGTCTCTGTCTGTCTGTCTCTCTCTCTCTCTCTCTCTCTCTCTCTCTCTCTCTCTCTCTCTCTCTCTCTCTCTCTCTCTCTCTCTCTCTCTCTCTCTCTCTCTCTTTGTGGCCATGTGTGTGTGTGTGTGGTTATTTAGTTTAGTATCTATTCACGTGAAGTGAATTAAAACCAAATTATAAAAATCATCTATAAACAAACGATTTAAAGCCAGAACGGCAAGAGTAAGACACATAAAGAGAAGAAGGGCGAAATCGGTGGGATTAGGGGCACAGAAAGAGAGTGAGAGAGGGGAGAGAGAGAAGAGAGAGAGAGAGAGAGAGAGAGGAGAGAGAGAGAAGAGAGAGAGTAGAGAGGAGAGAGAGAGAGAGGGGGGAAAGAGATTGACTGATTGATTGATTGATTGATTGAAGGGCGAAATCGGTGGGATTTGGGGCACAGAGAGAGAGAGAGAGAGAGAGAGGAGAGAGAGAGAGAGAGAGAGAGAGAGAGAGAGAGAGAGAGAGAGAGAGAGGAGAGAAAGAGAGAGAGAGAGAGAGAGAGAAGAGAGAGAGAGAGAGAGAGAGAGAGACAGACAGACAGACAGACAGACAGACAGATGGGGTGGTTTGGGGTGGGAGCGGGTGGCAGAACCACAGGAACTGGACGAGAGGCCTCCAATGACGTGTCTTTGTGGCAGGCTAATTCAGGGAGCTGGCTGTTGTGACGGATATTTTGACTTGCGGAATGTGCTTTTCAGCTTCCTCCAACTGCCTAATTCGTAAACTGCTTCAATGTCCATGTTGCTGGTCACACAGAGAGAGAGAGAGAGAGAGAGAGAGAGAGAGGAGAGAGAAGAGAGAGAGGAGAGGAGAGAGAGAGAGAGAGAGAGGAAGAGACAGAGACAGAGACACAGAGACAGAGAGACAGAGAGAGAGGGTCATGTCACTTGAAAATTTCTCAGAAGATGCTTTGAGCAGGAATGACAGCTCTTAATATTTCAAGATTTCAAATGAAAGCTCCGTGAAGTGTTTTGTTTGTTTGTTTGCTTGTTTATATGTTTT
>JAFLJL010017929.1:0-23187 GCA_018398815.1 Conus ventricosus | reverse complement strand
CCGACAGCTCCCAGCCAGAGCTGAGTTTGCTTCGGGTCCAGTGGGAAGACTGGGACAACATAGTCTGGTTTTATCCACTAAATTGATGCGTCTCTGAGAGTGCTGCTCAAATTTCCTGACCGACCCTGCAGGTGTCTGTATCTCTCGGGACGTGTTATGAAAGTAAGCGTAGACTAAAACCTTGGCAGGCAATCTCAGACCTGGATGGAACTCTGCAGCATCATGTTTGTCATCCTCATCCTCATCAATCAGCATGGGAAAAAAAGCTCAACTTATTGTTCAGGTCTTGCTCTCTCGGTGATCTCAGTATCGATTTTCTTTGCACGTCATGTCCTTGGTGAGTTTGGTATCGGTTTCCTTTGCACGTCAATGTCCTTGGTGAGTTTGGTATCGGTTTCCTTTGCACGTCAATGTCCTTGGTGAGCTTGTATCGTTTCCTTTGCACGTCAATGTCCTTGGTGAGTTTGGATTGGTTTCCTTTGCACGTCATGTCCTTGGTGACTGTATCGGTTTCCTTTGCACGTCAATGTCCTTGGTGAGTTTGGTATCGGTTTCCTTTGCACGTCATGTCCTTGGTGACTTTGGTATCGTTTTCTTTGCACGTCAATGTCCTTGGTGAGTTTGGCTATCGGTTTCCTTTGCACGTCATGTCCTTGGTGACTCATATCGGTTTCCTTTGCACGTCATGTCCTTGGTGAGTTCTTATCGGTTTCCTTTGCACGTCAATATCCTTGGTGACTCAGTATCGTTTTCCTTTGCACGTCAATGTCCTTGGTGAGTTTTATGTTTTCCTTTGCACGTCAATGTCCTTGGTGAGTTCATTATCGTTTCTTTGCACGTCAATGTCCTTGGTGAGTTCATTATCGTTTCTTTGCACGTCAATGTCCTTGGTGAGTTCGTATCGCGATTCCATGGAATGTCGTTTGACAACGTGACGGGCACACCGGAGGGGTTGCTGACTCAGGCTACGTGACTAAGCTGTCATTGTCCTCAGCAAGAGGCTCAGTAGATGGTGCCCTGCGTATTTTCAATCAGAGCAGGCGCCACTAAACACCACTGAAGTGACTCGGCAGCAGTGCAGTGTCTCCTCTGGTGGGTTGCCTCATGATGATTTGACATTGCTTCCTGTGGATGCTAGTGCCAGGGTTGCGACGGTATAAGCTGGGAAATGGCTGTTGACTGGGGGGGGGTGAGTGGTTGAGATGGGAATGGCTGTTGACGGGGGTGGGGTGAGTGGAGGAATGGGAAATGGCTGTTGACTGGGGGGTGGGGTGAGTGGAGGAATGGGAAATGGCTGTTGACTGGGGGGGTGGTGGGGGGGTGGAGGATTGGTATTGGCTGGGATGGGGGTGAGTGGAGGAATGGGAAATGGCTGTTGACTGGGGGGGGGGGGGGGGGGGTGAGTGGAGGAATGGGAAATGGCTGTTGAATGGGGGGGGGGTGAGTGGAGGAATGGGAAATAGCTGTTGACTGGGGGTGGGGTGAGTAGAGGAATGGGAAATGGCTGTTGACTGGGGTGGGGGGGGGGTTAGTGGAGGAATGGGAAATGGCTGTTGACTGGGGGGGGGAGTGGGGTGGGGGTGAGTGGAGGGAATGGGAAATGGCTGTTGACTGGTGGGGGGGGGGGGGGTGGAGTGGAGGAATGGGAAATGGCTGTTGACTGGGGGGGGGGGGGTGAGTGGAGGAATGGGAAATGGCTGTTGACTGGGGGGGGGGGGTGAGTGGAGGAATGGAAATGGCTGTTGACTGGGGGGTGAGGTGAGTGGGGAATGGGAAATGCTGTTGACTGGGGGGGGGGGGGGGTGAGCGGAGGAATGGGAAATGGCTGTTGACTGGGGGGGGGTGGGTGAGTGGAGGAATGGGAAATGGCTGTTGACTGGGGGTGGGGTGAGTGGAGGAATGGGAAATGGCTGTTGACTGTGAGGGGGTGGGGTGAGTGGAGGAATGGGAAATGGCTGTTCACTGGGGGGGGGGGGGGGGTGAGTGGAGGAATGGGAAATGGCTGTTGACTAGGGGGGTGGGGGGTGAGTGGAGGAATGGGAAATGGCTGTTGACTGGGGGGGGGGTGGGGTGAGTGGAGGAATGGGAAATGGCTGTTGACTGGGGGGGTGGGGTGAGTGGAGGAATGGCAAATGGCTGTTGACTGGGGGTGGGGTGAGTGGAGGAATGGGAAATGGCTGTTGACTGGGGGGGGATGAGTGGAGGAATGGGAAATGGCTGTTGACTGGGGGGGGGGGTGGGGGTGAGTGGAGGAATGGGAAAATGGCTGTTGACTGGGGTGGGGTGAGTAGAGGAATGGGAAATGGCTGTTGACTGGGGTGGGATGAGTGGAGGAATGGGAAATGGCTGTTGACTGGGAGGGGGGGGGTTAGTGGAGGAATGGGAAATGGCTGTTGACTGGAGTGGGGGGGGGGGGGGGTGAGTGGAGGAATGGGAAATGGCTGTTGACTGGGGGGGTGGTGGTGAGTGGAGGAATGGGAAATGGCTGTTGACTGGGGTGGGGGTGGTGGAGGAAGGGGAAATGGCTGTTGACTGGGGTGGAGGGGGGTGAGTGGAGGAATGGGAAATGGCTGTTGACTGGGGTGGGGGTGGTGGTGGTGAGTGGAGGAATGGGAAATGGCTGTTGACTGGGGTGGGGGTGAATGGAGGAATGGGAAATGGCTGTTGACTGGGGGGGTGAGTGGAGGAATGGAATGGCTGTTGACTGGGGGTGGGGTGAGTGGAGAATGGAAATGGCTGTGACTGGGGGTGGGGTGAGTGGAGGAATGGGAAATGGCTGTTGACTGGGTGGGGTGAGTGGAGGAATGGGGGAAAAAAGGGTTTTGGGGGGGGGGGGGGGGGTGGGGAAAAAAAGGGGGGGATTTTGGGGGGGGGGGGGGGGGGAAAAGGGTTTTTTGGGGGGGGGGGGTGGGGAAAAAAGGGGGGGGGGGGGGGGGGGGGAAAAAATTGGGTTTTGGGGGGGGGGGGGGGAAAAAATAAAAAGGGTTTTTTGGGGGGGGGGGGGGTTGGGGGAAAGGGGGGGGGGGGAGGGGGGGGGGGGGAAAAGGGGGGGGGGGGGGGGGGGGAAAGGGGGTTTGGGGGGGGGGGGGGGGTTTTGGGGGGGGGGAAAAAAAAATTTGGGGGGGGGGGGGGGGGGGAAAAATTTTTTTGGGGGGGGGGGGGGGGGGGGAAAAAAGGGGAAAGGGGGGGGGGGGGGGGGGGGGGGAAAAAGGGGTTTTTTTGGGGGGGGGGGGGGGGGGAAAAGGGGGGGAAAAAATGGGGGGGTGGGGGGGGGGGGGGGGGGGTGGGGGTAGTGGAGAATGGGGAAAAAGGGGGGGGGGGGGGGGGGGGGGAAAAAAGGGTTTTTTTGGGGGGGGTTTGGGGGGGGGGGGTTTTTTGGGGGGGGGGGGGGGGGGTTTGGGAAAGGGGAAAATTTTTTGGGGGGGGGGGGGGGGGAAAGGGGGGGGGGGTTTTGGGGGGGGGGGGGGGGGGGAAAAAATGGTTTTTTGGGGGGGGGGGGGAAGGGGGGGTTTTTTGGGGGGGGGGGGGGGGGGGGGGGGGGGGGTTTTGGGGGGGGGGGGGGTTTTTTGGGGGGGGGGGGGGGGGGGAAAGGGGGTTTTGGGGGGTGGGGGTGGGGGGGGTGGGGAAAAATTGGGGGGGGGGGGGGGGGGGGGGGGGGGTTTGGGGGGGGGGGGGAGGGGGGGGGGTTTGGGGGAAAAGGGGGGGGGGAAAAAGGGTTTTTTTGGGGGGGGCGGGGGGGGTTTTGGGGGGTTTTTTGGGGGGGGGGGGGTGGGGGGGGGGGGGGGGGAAAGGGGGGGGGGGGGGGGGGGGGTGGAAAAAGGGGGGGGGGGGGGGGGGGGGGGGGGGTGGGGGGAAAAAGGTTTTTTGGGGGGGGGGGGGGGGGGGGGGGGTTGGGTGGGGGGGTTTTTGGGGGGGGGGGGGGGTTTTGGGGGGGGGGGGGGGGGGGGGGGGGGGGGGAAAGGGGGGGGGGGTTTTTTTTGGGGGGGGGGGGGGGGTGGGGGGGGGGGGGGGGGGGGGGAAAGGGGGGGGGGTGGGGGGGGGGGGGGGGGTTTTTTTTGGGGGGGGGTTGGGGGGGGGGGGGGGGGGGGTTTTTTGGGGGGGGGGGGGGGAAAAGGGGGTTTTGGGGGGGGGGGGGGGAAAGGGAAAAATTTTTTTGGGTTTGGGGGGGGGGGGAAAGGGAAAAGGGGTTTTTGGGGGGGGGGGGGGGGGGGGGGGAAAAGGGTTTTTCTTGGGTGGGGGGGGAGGGGAAAGGGGGAAAAGGCTGTTGACGGGGGGGGGGGGGGGGGTTTGGGGAAAAAAAAATTTTTTTGGGGGGGGGGGGGGGGGGGGGGGGGGGGGGGGGGGGGGGGGGGAAGGGAAAATTTTTGTTTTGGGGGGGGGGGGGGGGCGGGGGGAAAAAAATTGGTTTTTTGGGGGGGGGGGTTTAAGGGGGGGAAGGGAAAATTTTTGGGGGGGGGGGGGGGGGGGGAAAAAATGGGAAAAAGGGGGGGGGTGGGGGTGGGGGGGGTTTGGGGGGGGGGGAAAAAATGGGAAAAAGGGGGGGGGTGGGTGGGGGGGGGGGGGGAAAGGGGGGGGGGGGGGGGGGGGGGTTTTTTGGGGGGGGGGATGGGGGGGGGGGGTTTGGGGTGGGGGGGGGGTTTATGGGGGGAAGGGGGGGGGGGAAAGGGGAAAAGGGGGGGGGGGGGGGAAAAAGGGGGGGGATTTTTTGGGGGGGGGGGGGTTTTGGGGGGGGGGGGGGGGGGGGGGGGGGGGGTGGGAAGGGGGGGGTTTTTGGGGTTTGGGGGGGGGGGGGGGGGGGGGGGGGGAAAAAAATGGGGAAGGGGGGGGGGGGGGGGGGGGGGGGGGGGAAGGGGGGGGGGGGGGGGGGGGAAAAAATGGGAAAAAAAGGGGGGGGGGGGGTTTTGGGGGAAAAAAGGGGGGGGGGGTGGGGGGTTTGGGGGGGGGGGGGGGGGGAAAGGGGAAAAAGGGGGGGGGGGGGGGGGGGGGGGGGAAAAAAAGGGTTTTTGGGGGGGGGGGGGGGGGGGGGGGTTTTTGGGGGGGGGGGAAAGGGTTTTGGGGGGGGGGGGGGGGGAGGGGGTTTTTTTGGGGGGGGGGGGGGGGGGGAAAGGCTGTTTTTGGGGGGGGGGGGTGGGGAAGGGGAAAAAAAAGGGGGGGGGGGGGGGGGGGGGGGGGGGGTTTTTGGGGGGGGGGGGGGGGGGGGGGGAAATGGGGGGGGGGGGGTGAAGTTGGGGGGGGGGGGGGGGGGGGGGGGGGGGAAAAAAAAAAGGGGGGGGGGGGGGGGGGAAAAGGGGGGGGGGGGGGTTGAAAGGGGGGGGGGGGGGTTTTTGGGGGGGGGGGGGTTAAGGGGGGGGAAAGGGGGTTTGGGGGGGGGTGAATGGGGGTTGGGGGGGGGATTTGGGGGGGGTGGTGGGGAAGGGGGGGGGGGGGGGGGGGGGGGGAAAAGGGAAAAGGGGGGGGGGGGGGGGGGGGGGGAAAAAAGGGTTTTTTGGGGGGGGGGGGGGGGGTGGGGGGGTTTTTGGGGGGGGTTTTTGGGGGGGGTGGGGGGGAAAGGGGGGGTTTGGGGGGTTTTTGGGGGGGGGGGGGGGTTTTGGGGGGGGGGGGGGGGGTTTTGGGGGGGGGGGAAAGGGGGGGGTGGTTTGGGGGGGGAAGGGGGGGGTTTTTTTTTTTTGGGGGGGGGACGGGGGGGGTTTTTGGGGGGGGGGGGGGGGGTGGGAGGGGTGGGGGTAAATTTTTTTTGGGGGGGGGGGGGGGGTGGGGGGAAAGGGTTTTGGGGGGGGGGGGGGGGGGGGGGGAAAGGGTTTTTTTGGGGGGGGGGGGGGGGGGAAAGGGGAAAAGGGTTTTGGGGGGGGGGGGGGGGGGGGGGAAAAAAAAAAAATTTTTTGGGGGGGGGGGGGGGGGTTTTTTTTTTTTTTTTTTTTTTTTGGGGGGGGGGGGGGGAATGGGGGGGTGGGGGGGGGGGGGGTTTAAAAGGGGGTTTTTTGGGGGGGGGGAAGGGGGGAAAAAAAAAGGGGGGGGGGGGGGGGGGGAAAGGGGTTTTTAAATTTTTGGGGGGGGGGGGGGGGGGTGGGGAAGGAAAAAAGGGGGGGGGGGGGGGTGAGGGGGGGAAAGGGGGTTTTTGGGGGGGGGGGGGGGGAATGGAAAGGGGGGGGTTTTGGGGGGGGGGGGGGGGGAAAAGGGGGGGGGGTTTTGGGGGGGGGGGGGGGGAAGGGAAATTTGGGTTTAAGGGGGGGGGGGGGGGGAAAGGGAAAGGGGGGGGGGGGGTGGGGGGGGGAAAGGGTTTTGGTTTTGGGGGGGGGGGTGAGGGGGAAAGGGAAAAAGGGGGGGGGGGGGGTTTTGGGGGGGGGGTTTTTGGGGGGGGGGGGGGGGGGGGGGGGGGGGGGGCCCCGGGGGGGGGGGGGGGGGGGGGGGGGAAAAAAAGGGGGGGGGGGGGGGGGGGGGGGGGGGGAAACCCCAAAGGGGGGGTTTTGGGGGGGGGGGGGGGGGGGTGGGGGAAGGGGAAAGGGGGGGGGGGGGGGGGGGGGGGGGGGGAAAAATTTTTTTGGGGGGGGGGGGGGGGGGGAGGGAAAGGGGGGGGTTTTTTGGGGGGGGGGGGGGTGGGAAGGGGGGTTTTGGGGGGGGGGGGGGGTTGGGGGGGAAGGGGGTTTGGGGGGGGGGGGGGGGGGGTGGGGGGGGGAAAAAAAGGGGGGGGGGGGGGGGGGGGGGGGTTGGGGGGGGGGGGGTTTTTGGGCGGGGGGGGAATTGGGGGGGGGAAAGGGGGTTTTGGGGGGGGGGAAAAAATAAAGGGGGTTGGGGGGGGGGGGGTGGGGGGAAAAAAGGGGTTTTGGGGGGGGTGGGGGGGGGGGGGGGGGGGGGGGGGGGGGGGGGGGGGGAAAGGGGGGGGGGGGGGGGGGGGAAAGGGGTTTTCTGGGGGGGGGGGGGGGGGGGGGGGAAAAAGGGGGGGGGGGGGGGGGTGGGGAAAGGGGGGCTGTTGAGGGGGGGGGGGGGGGGGGGGGGGGGTTTTGGGGGGGGGGGGGGGAAAGGGGAAAAGGGGTTTTGGGGGGGGGGGGGGGGGGGGGAAAGGGTTTTTTGGGGGGGGGGGGAAGGGGGGGGGGGGGGGGGGGGGGGGGAAAGGGGGGGTGGGTTTTTGGGGGGGGGGGGGGGGGGGGGGGAAAAAGGGGGCTGGGGAAGGGGAGGGGGGGGGGGGTTTTGGGGGGGGGGGGGGGGGGGGGGGGGGGAAAAAGGGGGGGGGGGTTGGGGGGGGGGGGGAATGGGGGGGGGGGGGGGGGGGGGGGGGGCGGGAAAAGGGGGGGGGTTTTTTGGGGGGGGGGGGGGGTTGTAGTGGAGAATGGGTTTTGCGCTGTTGTCTTGTGGTTGAGGGTGAGTGGAGGAATGGGAATGGGATGTTGACGGGGGTGGGGTTGTGTGGAGGATTGGGGAAAAATGGCTGTTGACTAGGGTGGGGGGAGTGGAGGGAATGGGAGGAAATGGCTGTTGACTGGGGGGGGAGAGTGGAGGAATGGGAAATGGCTGTTGACTTGGGGGGGGGTTTGAGTGAGAGGAATGGGGAAATGCCTGATGACTGGGGGGGTGAGTGGCTGGAATGGGTAATCGGCTTTTGACGGGGGTGGGGTGAGTGGAGGAATGGGAAATGCAGGTTGACTGGGGGGGGGGTGTGTGGTGAATGGATATGGGCTGTTGACTTGGGGGGACGGGTGGGGGTGAGTGGAGGATTGGAAAATGGCTGTTGACTGGGGTGTGGTGAGTGGTCGATTAGGAAATGGGCTGTTGACTGGTGGGGGGGGATAGGGTGTGGTGGTGAGTGGTTGGAATGGAAATTGGCTGTTGGACTGGAGGGGGTGAGTGGAGGAATGTAGAAATATGGCTGTTGGATGGGCGGGGGGGAGGGGGGGTGAGGGAGGACATAGGAATGAGGCAATGGCTGTTGACTGGGGGTGGGGTGAGTGGACGAATAGGAAAAGGCGGTTGATGCGGGGGGGGGGGGCGTGTGTGGAGGAAGGAATGGCTGTTGAATTGTGGGCGGGGGGGGTGCAGTGGAGGAATGGGAAATGGATGTGTACTGCGGGGGGGGGCCGGTGAGTCGGGAGGAATGGGAAATGGGAGGTGTCTAGGGGGGGGGGAGTGAGTGGAGGAATGGGAAATGGCTGTTGAATGGGGGGGGGGGTGGATAGGGAAGGATATGGGAAATGGCTGTTGACTGGGGGGGGGCGGAGGTGAGTGGAGGAATGGAAATGGCTGTGACTGGGGGGGGGGCGGGGGTTGGTGGAGGAGGAAGGGAAATGGCTGTTGACTGGGGGGGGGGGGTGTGTGAGGGACGAATAGGAAATGGCTCTTGTACTTGGCGGGGTGGGTGGGGGGTGAGTGGAGGAATGGGAAAATGGCTGTTGACGTTGGGGGGGGGGGGGTGGTGAGGAATTGGGCAATGGCTGTTACTGGGGGCATGGGTGGAGTGGAGGAATGGGAAATGGCTGTGACTGGGGGGGGGGGGTGGAGTGGCAGAGGAAGGGTAAGTGCTGTTGACTGGGGGTGGGCGTGAGTGGAGGAATGGGAAATGGCTCTGTTGACGGGGGGGGGGGGGGGGTGGGTGTGAGTGGAGGGAGAACATGAGCGATGTGGGGGTAGATAGCACTGAAGTGGCACAGACGATGAGACCAAAAAAAGGGTCAGGTGCTTTATAAGTACTCTAAACCAATAGTAAACGATCAGTAGTAGAAAATTTTAATATGTAGTGGTAGTAGTAGTTAGTTGTTGTAGTAGTGCAGTAGTAGTAGTAGTAACTATTGAAGATGATTGATGACGACAAAACCACCACCACCATAACCAACAACAGTAATAATAATAATATTATAGTAGTAATAGCAAAAATAATGGTAATGATAACAATAATAATAATAGTAAGATAATGTTAATAGTTATATTATGTACTACTAATACTACTACTACTACTACTACTACTTCTAATACCGACTACTTTACTACTACTATAATAATAAGGCCAATGATAAGGAATAACAAGGATTAATACGGATAATAATAACAATGTGATTATGTTGTGGGTTGTATACCTGTTTCTTCCGTGCTATGGGACCGGGTAGACTATAGCCATTCAAAGGAAGGGCTGTGGGGAGGTGGTACTTGCACGCCGGGCAGAGCCAATGCTGTGGGGAAGCGGTTCGGCTTGAAAGGCAGGGCTTTGTCATGAACTCACCCAAAAGATTCAATGTCCACTTCCCTCCCACTACACTGCACGGACAGGACTTGTTCCTCAGACAGAAGAGCCATGAGGCTGTTTGTCAAAAGTTAGCACTTTGTGGGTACTCATCAAGCCTATTGGTACAAGCTACTCCTCATTGTCGGCAAAAATCTAACTTGCGGACAAAACCTTTCCCATGCGCTAACATTTCATCTGCGGCGGGGGAACAGATTTTCCCTTTCTCTACTGCCAAGTGTACGGGAGTTGAGGAGGATCTAGCTAACCTTTCTCAAGCCTGATTTTGTATTGTGGTATTTTTGTCCCTGGACAGTTTATGCTGTGGTAGGATCAGGGTTAAGAGGATAAGTTGTGAGACTAATGTGAAAGTAACATCAAGATTCTATTTGGGTACTGGACACTCGCCACTATTAACAATAATCACACACACACACACACACACTCACTTATATTATAAATATATATTTATATATATATTTTTTTTTTTTATATTTTATATTCTAATTTTTTTTAGAGAGAGCGAGAGAGAGAGTTGAGGAGAGAGATGTGAGTGAGTGAGAGAGAGAGAGCTTAGTTAGATTGATAGATAGATAGATAGATAGATGAATAGATAGTTAGATCACATTGTTGCACTGACCTTGAAACGATTCTAAAGCGCTCAACCCCTTGGGGAGCAACATTTTGTTTAAAATTAAGTATTTAAAAGGTAGATTAAATTTACTATACAAATTTGTTTTATGCTTGGTGGTAGCTTCTGGTGAAGAATAGCCACCCAGCTTGATACAAATTTGTAGAGTAATTTTAATCTTCTTTTTAATACTTATGTCAAAAATAGATATTATATAATATATTATTTTATTTATATTTATATATATATTTATATATTTATATATTTATATTATTTTTATATATTTATATTTATTTTATAATGTTTGAATAATGCCTTTTAGTTTTTTCAGCAACTTTTTTAGTCTCTACAATTTTGTTTTGTTCCATTTTTACTACCACTCGCTGGCTGCTTTGAGGGTGACTGTTGGATTCTTTTTGAGCCCTTGGTGGTTGAGAACACCAATATTTATGGAAGGTGGTGTGTCTCTATTTGACACCATGGCAAAGACACATTCAGCCGTGTCTATGATGAGTCGATCCAGCGGACCGAAAGGCATAGGAGCAGGACAAATACAAATAAATGTGCTTCAAGAGGGATTATCGATGGTTCCCTCAGGCAGTAGTGTAGGGGCTTTCATATTTATAATATATTTTTCCCACTTTTTTCGCCATCTTCATTTTTTATTTTTATTTATTTATTTTTTTGTTTTAAAGTTCTCAATTCTTGCCAAGTCATTACTATAACGACTGAAGAATTGTTAACCTGACACTTGTTTTCCCCCATACTCAATTGTCAGACATTCTATATATATATATTATATATATATACATATATATTTATATATATAGTATATATAATATATATATATAGTATATATATATGTATAAAATTGCCGTTGATTCTGCATCGCTATTCTCTCTCTCTCTCTCTCTCTTTTTTTATATTTATATAGAGAGAGAGAGAGAGAAGGAGAGACGATGAGAGAGAGATGATCAGTAAATTTAAAATGCCTAAAATAATTTTTTGAGTGCTCAACCCCTTGGGGAAGCAACATTAAAACAAGTTAAAAAGAGGGAGTATTAAAAACTATCTACAAATTTGTTTCAAGCGTGTTGCGCTGTCAAAAGGATGCTTTTGCTTTGCCACACGCCGATGTTTTTTTTGAGTTGGTGTGGGCTCCGTTTTGCGGTTTGTTTGCTAGTAGCGGGTTGGCTGCACGTTGTTTTTTGGGGCTTTCAGGTTTTTGTTTTGGGTGTTGTTCTCTAACATCGATTTCACAATTTATGCTGCAGTTGTTTTAATATTTCTGTTTTGGTGTTTTTTAAAGTTGCTAAGTATGGTCTTGCATAGTTTTAACCTTTTTGCGGTTTTAATCTTAGGTTGCTCCTTTTTGAATCTTTGCTGTTATGGTGATGCTCTTTTTATGATTTTCCAGGATATAGTTGTAGCTTTTGTTTGCGTCTTTAAGTTTCCTGATATATTTGCTCAGTTCTGTTTGGTTTTATATTTTTTCTTTATTAATGACTGTTTGTGGTTTGCATATTGGTTTTGTTGTGGTTTTCAGTGATACCTTTGTATGTTTCTTTTTTCATTTTCTGATGTCACAGTTATTAGCCTGGTATACAATGTTGTTGTGAAGACATTTTATTGTTTAGTGAGGCACTGCTACTTTTAGGTGCAAATTGCAAGATTCCTTTCGTCACCCTTCTTTGCTGGTGTTGATTTTCTTTTGTTGGATGCGGCATATTAGGTGTTTAAGGTTGGACATACATGAGTACGACAGTTTGACAGATGTTTTTGTTAAATATTTTGGACAGTTTGTGTTATTTTGGGACATGAAGTTGTTAGGATTTGAAGAAATTATTTCCCATGTTTGTTTTGAGTTTCCCGTACGTATGGGGGGTTTGGGTTTACCTTATGATTTTTCTTTTCCTATTTTCTTGCTTTGTTTGTGTTGTTGTATGGGTTGTATTGTAATTTGTAATTGTAACCACTTGTTTGTAGTGCCTCCTGGTTTTCTAATGCTTGCATTGTTGAACACTCTCTCATTGCATGACAGGTTTGATAGTCTCTTGTTTTTTGGCCATGGGGTATGGTCTATTATATAGATGGTGGATGGTTACTTTTGGTGTCTGTTACTTAAAGAGGTGTATCGTTGGGTTTCTTGTATGGTTTATATATGTGATTGTTGTGATCCAGTGTTATATCTAAGTAATTCACTACTGTTTTGTTTGCTGCATGGTAATCTTTCTAGTTGTAGGTTTTGGAAGATTTTGCCATAGTTCTTTCTTCTTTATTTTCGATGGTTCTAGGGTTGTTGGTCAGTGCAGCAAGGCCAGGTATCGGTTTAGTCCCGACTTGGTGTTCGTGTTTTTTCTGATGATGGACAGCATATGAATAGTCCGACCAGTTCACATGTTTCTGCACCATATAGGATCCCATGGTCACGTCGAATGTTGTGTTTCTGTTGGTTTTCCAGATCCAGGTTTAATTTTTGATGTTGTTAGTAATGTTTTCTTGGTGTGGAGGATGATTTCATTTCTGACCCTGTTATATATTTAAAAACAAACAGAACTGTTGCAAAAATTTTGGGAAACTTAAGACGCAAACTAAAGCTACACATATTCCTGGAAAATCATAAAAGAGCATACCTACAGCAATGTGTTTTCAAAATGGTGCAACCTATTTTAACCGAAAAAATGGTTATATAATATGCAAACCATAATTAGCAACTTTAATTCATACAGAATTAGTAAACAAACTGCTTGAATAAATGAAATCGTTGTTAGTGATCATCACCCAAACAAAACCTGAAAGCCCAAAAAACAAGTGCAGCCAACCCGCACGTGCAAAACTACCGCAAACGGGAGACCACACGGTATATAACATCGGCGGTGGGGCAAACAAATAGCAATCCTGTTGACTGCGAAAAAAGATTGAAACATTATTTGTAGATAGTTTTTTGACTCCTCTTTTGACTTGTTTTTTATATATATATATAGATATATATATTTATATATATTTATATATATATATATATTTATTTTTTTTATTTATATATATATATATACACACATACATTCATATATGCTGGCAACCAAGTGTGGGGGGCGTAATAAAGTGAAGGTAACAATTCTTCAGTTCTTTATAGTAATGGACTTAGCAATGATTTTTGTTTTAATTGCTTATTGCTCACATTCCATTCTGCGCCTATTTTAAGTGTTTCAGCTGTGGAAATATTTCGCCTTGTGTTTTAATTCTGCGCCTATTTCAAGTGTTTCAGCTGGAAATATTGCTTGCGACACGACCTCCTCACACTATAACCCAATACACAACTATCTCTAGGTTTTAAGGATCTCACAGAAGACATCGCGTACGTTTTGGCTCAGTGGCATGGAATGAATACAGTTAGACGTTGCAAGGTCAATTAAAACAACACGTGACTTACCAAATGTTCTTTGTTAATTGGTCATTTTATCGTTTTGGTGGTACCAGCGCAGTGTTAGTTTGACCCCCCCCCCCCACCCCCACCACTGTTCTCCCTTTCTTCCTGGCAACGGTTACGTCCGTCCACATATTGCTTTGGTCGTTGTAGATGTTAACTGAACGCAGTCACCAACTGCACTCTCAAATTTACAAATGCATTGAAACATCATCTTAACAGTCCCACCTCCACCTCCTCACGTCAATTTCCCCGCTTTCTCTTAAAGGTCGTATTTAGAGATTTTCGATAATTTGTTAAAAACAGAGTTACATGTCTTATAACATACAGTTTGTATTTCATTTTTAAATACAAAGTCGCGGGAGAATTTAATAGCATAATAAAACGGAGGTTTTGCACACTCTTCAACCCCGCGCGGTTAGACCGAATAAACCGTGGACGGTCAACTCTGATTGACTGGCGTTCAGACCGCCTAAACAACAAGCTAACGCCAGTGAAATCAACACGAGTGCGATCCCCACTGCCTAAAAAAGTCACGAGGGTGGTGGCAGATATTGTGCTGTTGGTCGTGTGCAGCTGCCTCGCAGGAGACGGTGATTCTTTGGAACACATTTCAGATGATCCAGAGATACTCGAAATAAGTGGATTTCGGTTTGGTGCATCCATGCCGGGCCATAAGTTATTTTTACCCGTCCGTCCAGCTGACCACGGAAACGAGCTGTTCGAAATTGCGTGCCAGTCGAGTGGATTCAAAAAGCTTCGTCTCATTGTGCGCGTATACTGTGAAGGCAGGAGTGGTAAGCTCGTACAGTTGGTACGATAGTCGCACGTTTATTCTGTTCTTATCTATGGACAGATCCACTTTGTTAAAATTGAATGACACGTTAAGGCTTGAGGAAGGAGAATCTCCCGTCGACGGTCCACGGCGTGTCGCATCTGAAGTCAGTCGCGTAGCCCTCCCTCGAGACTTCGGTAAAGTCCGTACGCCTTCGGATTGATGTGTTCGGGAGTCCGCTGGAATGAATAGCTCTTCCGTGGTCAAGTGCGAACTGGACGTGGTTAAAAAGAATCTTGAACGTTCAAACTTGATAAGGCTTGCAGAAACATCCCAAGAGTTATACATTGGGCTGGTCGCAATCAAGTCACTGCTTTTACATGATAAATTAAATTCCGATCGGGTTGTGCAAGGAACCATCAGAATCGATTTCTGTCGACGTTGGCTTGTTGTGTAGGGTCGCGGATGACGGTCGAATGCCCCAGTCCATCATGTTGTCGTCTCATCCAAGAGTAGTTAAGCCATGCCTAGGATTTAGTTGATTACCTCCCAATTTTCCTGATTAACAGTGAAAATGCCCACTTTCGCGAATCGATTTCGTGTGATAGTGATGGAGAGAGATCGGATGTTTGTTTTAACCAATTTATAACAGTTCATATTTCTGCATAGCTGGACCAATTAAACCCCCCCCCCCGAAACACCTCTAAAGTAGACATTTAATTAACGACTTCAAGGTTTATGTGCACGCTTTATCCAAACGGGGTGAACGTGTGTCGGATCGAACACCCAGCATTGCGTTTGCCTTTAGGTTCCTGGACGTACCAACTGTCTTTACGCAGTCAAAACGTATTTTTGAGGCGGTGGGACTGATATCGAAACATGACAGGTACCTTGTGTGTCACTTGTCGCGCTCGTCATCTAAACCTGGGGATACCAGCCGAGTGTTCCGTCATAGCAAGTTACATTCATTGTGTGTCACTAGAAATCTCATGGTAGACTTGTCTGCTTTTTAGAAAAAAACACAATAACAAAGTTAAACAGCATCCTAATAAAGTTTTACTTTATTGGTTTTTTGGAATCACCTTAGCATGAGTTTACATTTGCATTGGTAGTACCTAGGCTGGTAAGAATACTTAGATGTATCATGTGAAAAGAATATCATTACAAGTGGAAGCAGTGCTATTCATTCACCAGCGATGGTCTGCTTGGAGCCACCCAGCCTGTATTTGTGATAACCACACACACACAACACTAACACACAACACTCACGCAGCGCGCGCGCACACACACACACTCACACAACACACACACAACACACACACTCACACACAGCACGCACGCCAACGCACCGCACGCACGCACGGCACGCACGACACGCACACACACACACACATAACAAACCACACACACACACAACACACAAACATACACACACACACACAACACACACACCCACCACCACAAACAAACACTCACACACAAACACACACCACACCCATACACACACAAAAACACTAACACACACAACACACACACACACACACACACACACACAAACACACACACTCACACACACACATCAACGGAGGGGCGTATTCTCTGGTAGATATGATACTACCAGGAGTCAAGAGGACAGATCTGTCTGGGCACTAAAGTGTTTAGTCCTTACTGGGCGTCCTTGACGGTGACGTTCGCGCGTGGTCTGCCAGCGCCCTTATTTACGGGCACACGGTAAGTTTAAAAGCAAAAGTACTTCGCACCCAGCGCCACGGCCGGTAGGTCTGGCAAACGGAGTGGTGACCATGGGAAAATGGGTCTACAAGCTGCACAGAAAGGGCAACATGTGGTTGTTCCAATTCATGGGAATGGTCTCCGCGGAAAGTCCTTTGGGTTTTCTGGAATCAGCATCTCCTTACAGAAATTGTCTGAGGGCGTCACGTCCCTCTATACATAGGCACAGAGACTGACTGACAGACAGACAGACAGACACACACACACACACACACACACACCACACCCACACACCCACACACACACACACACACACTCTGGCGTTGGCACTCTCTCTCTTTTTCTCTACTCTCTCTCTCTGTCTATCTCCTCTCTCTCTCTCTCTCTCTCTGTCTGTCTCTCTGTATATCTCTCTTAGACAAACTCACAGGTATCATAAACGCAGCTCTCTTCCTCTCTCTCTCTCTCTCTCTCTCTCTCTCTCTCTCTTCTCTCGATCTCTCTCTCTTCTCTCTCTCTTTTCCTCTCTCTCTCAAACACACTGCTCATAAACATACGCTCTCTACCTCTTCCCCACCTCTCTCTATCTCTCTCTCTCTCCTCTCTCTCTCTCTCTCTATCTCTCCTATCTCTCTCTCTCCTCTCTCTCTCTCGTTGGACTGGGTTCTAGTATCCGAAGTGTGACAATAAATAGGAGTTACTGTATAGAAGCAGGTAGTGTGTCCATTCTCAACATGTGCACATCTGAACCCAATATAGCACGACGCACTGCCATGAACTCGACACCACTTAATACAGCGAAACTCGACACTGTAGCTATCGCGACACCACTTAATACAGCGAAACCTCGACAAAGCGCATCCGAGACACCACTTATACTGCGAAACTCGGGACACAGTGCATCGCGACACCACTTAATACAGCGAAAATCGACACAGAGCATCGCGAAACCACTTAATACAGCGAAATTCGAAACAGAGCATTCGCGACACCACTTAATACAACGAAACTCGACTGAGATCGCGGACACACTTAATACAGCGAAACTCCCGACACAGAGCATCGGCTGACACCACTTAATACAACGTAACTTGACACAGAGCATCGCCCGACGACACCACTTATACAACGAAACTCGGGACACAGTGCATCGCGACACCACTTTAATACAACGACATCGACACAGAGCATCGCGACACCACTTAATTTACAACGAAACTCGAACAGAGGCATCGCGACACCACTTAATAACAATACAATAAACGCGACACAGTACAACTCGACACCATTAATTAAGTACAACCGAAACGCTGGACACAGCAGCAACAGCGCGACACCACTTAACACAAATACAACGAAAAGCGACACGAGCAATTCGACACCACTTTAAGACAATAACAAGAAACGCCGAAACAGTAAATCGACAACCTCTTAATACAATACACGAAACGCGGACAAGTGCAACACTCGACAACACTCAATACAATACAACGAAACGCAGACAAAGTGCAACTCGTCACCACTTAATTGCAATTACAACGAAAGCGACACAGAGCAAGGAAACGCAACGCAATGCAAACGCGACATTAAACACCATGGCAGCACACGGCATAGCAGTGCACCACACCGCAACTTAGTACAATGCAATGCAACACACCGCAACCCAACACAATCCATGGCACACACCGAAACCCAATCCAATGCAATGCAACACACTGCAACCAATACAATGCAATGCAACACGCCGCAACCCAAAACAAGCCAATGCAACACAGCACAACAGAATCAATGCAATTTTAAACACGCCGCAACCCAATACAATGCAAAGTGACAACACACCGGCAACACAATTACAGTTTACATGCCGAAACCCAATGCAATGCAATGTAACACGCCGCACCCCAATACAATGCAATGCAACACACCAAAACAATACAATGCAATGTAAACACACCGCAACATAATACAATGCAATGGCAACACACGCAACACAATAAATGCAATGCACACCCGCAACATATTACAATGCATATAATCACACCGCAACATATACAATGCAATGTACCACACCGCAACATAATACAATGCATGTAACACACCGCAAATAATACAATGCAATGCAACTATCCGCAACACAATGCAAATGCCAACACACCACAATCAATACATGCCAATGCAACAGCAGAAAACAGTACAGTGCAATGAACACACCGCAACACAATACAGTGGAATGCAACACACCGCAACCAGTTCAGATGCAATGCAAAAAACAGCAACACAATACAATTCAATGCACACACAACAACAACAATACCAGTGCCAATGCAACACCCGCAACACAACTACAATGAAATGCAAACACACCCGCAACACAATACCAATGCAATGCAACACACCGAAACACAATACAATGCAATGCAACACACCGCAAACCACAATACAATGCAATGCAAACACACCACAAACTCATTACATGCAATGCAAACACAGCACAACACAATACAACGCAATGCAACACACTGCACACACAATACAATACAATGATACGCGACATGAACAGCCAAAGCTGCATATGGCATGCGCGAGAGCGATTAGCACACAGCGCAACACAATACAATGCACTCACCGCACACAATACATTGCAATGCAAAACACCGCAACACAATACAGTTCAATGCACACACCGCAACACAATACAATGCAAAGTAAACACACCGCCTACACAATACAATGACATGCAACACACTGCAAACACAATACAATTGCAATGCAACACACCGCAACACAATACAATGCATGCAACACACCGCAACCCTTATACAATGCAATGCAACACACCGCAACACAATACAATGCTATGCAACAAAACCGCAACACAATACAATGCAATGAAACACACACAACAACAATACAGTGCATTTGGCAACCACACCCCAAAACACAATACAACCAATGCATCAATTGCAACACATTACAATAACAATGAAACGCGACATTGAACAGCCCAAAGCAGCACATGGCATGCAATGCAAACAGCGCAACAAATACAATGCAACTCACCGCAACACATACAATGCAAAGCAACACACCGCAACACAATACTTTGCAATGCAACAAACACGACAACACAATACAATGCAATGCAACACACCGCAACACAATACATGCAATGCAACACACCGCAACTCAATCCAATGCAACGCAACACCACCGCAACACATTACTATGCAATGCAACACACCGCAAAACAAGAAATACATTGCTAACACAACCGCAACACAATACTATGCAATGCATCATCAGCACAACACAAATACAATGCATCTCACCGCAACACAAGAGAATGCAATGAACACACACGCAACACAAAACAATGCAATGCAACGCGACGATTAAAACCGCCCCAAAGCAGTACAATGGCATGCAGTGCAAACGTTCATTGCAAAGCAACACTGCGCAACACAATACGTGCAATGCAACTCTTCGATACAACTATACTGTGCAATGCTAATCACAGCAACAATTTACAGTGCATTGCCATACTTACGCAACTCACAATACAGTGCCTATGCCACACTATGCCATACAACACAATGCATTGCATATCACCGCAACACTAGGCAATGCTAGAGCATCTCACGCACATAATACATGCAATGTAACACTCCGCAACAACATTAACATTGCAATGCAACAACAGCGAATATATACACATTTCATATGCTATATGATAACATAGCATCTAAAGATTACTATGCAATGAATCACCGCAACACAATACAGTGCATGTGCAACTACTACGCCAACACAATACATTACATGCAAAATCCCGCATCAAATTCATGCAATGCAACGCGCGGCAACGCAATACAATGACAAAGCATATCACAACGCATAAACAATGCTATGCAATACACCGCAACACATTTCAATGGATGCGACACAGCAAAACACACATGCAAGCAGCACAGCAGCAACGCATACATGGAATGCAACACACAGCAAAACAACACAATTGCTTTGAAAGCACTCAGCGCAACGCAATCATTTGGAATGCAACACACAGCAAAACAAACACAATGCTAAGCCCCCACACCACCCCCCCCCCCAGTACAGCGATTACATTTATTGGATGTAAATCAACATGAAACAGCTCAAGGCAGCAATGGATGCAATGCAATCAGTGGTGATCTAGAAGTTGTCAGTTTAATGAAAACGTCTTCTGTCCTCTGTCCTCAACTCTTCATGTTTGGAATTACCGACATTTAGGGCTAACACATGGAATTAGTGCTCTGTCAGATCTCAGAAAATCGATTGGCTTATTCTGTGGTAACAAAGCATTGATTAGTAAGTTAAACTAACTAACAAAGCATTGAGCTGTGGTCGGTATTACAAAAGGCCACAGTCGGCTTTGTAAGTAACATACAAGGGACTTAACTTTTGCTCCCATGAGGAGACAATTCCACGCTCAAGACCCCAAATGAATGCAGCGTACCGTTACAATTCGTTTTGCACAGATGCAGAAGCAACGCACAAGGGAAAAAACGAGGAAATTCGCAAGCGCGTGCGCGTGCACATGCGCGCGCGCGCGCACACACACACACACACACGTTCTGTCAGCCAGACTTCTGCTGAAGAACACTTTCCTTCTTCTGACAGGGTATGGTTGCCTAACCCGGGAGAAAATAACTTGAATAACCCCCTAGACTCACTGACGACCTTACCCTACAAGCCAGAAAACCTACCAGGTGTTGTATCAAAACGGGGCACCATCCAGATCTACTGCTGGGGATGTTTTTGACGATGCACCAGATTCACTCTGTGGAATATTTCTGGGATGGGAAATATTCCATCATTCATTTAAACAAGCAAGTACACAAACACCACATACCATTTAACCAAGACGGACCTATGATGATTGCTGACATATGCTGTAACACATGGATCGATCGTTATGAAGAATTTGGGTCCTCAGAAAACACTGCTGATTGGGAAAGTCGTGAAATTCGCAACAGTCGCATTGATCGTAACGCACGGTTTGGGACAAGGAAGACAAAGAGAGTTCGTGAGATAGTTTGTATCAGCAGAGTGCGTTCCCTTAGATTGAATAACATCATCTTCACATGCAACACGCACACTCCGCCTTGTCTCTCAGCGATGGGATCTGCTGACTGGCGTTGTTAGTCTTATAATCCATGTTCTCCCCTTCCTTGGCTCCAGACCCGAGGTTCGCCATCTTCTGAGCACGACGCCATCAGTGAGAGATTTGCCTCTACAATCGTTTGTAATCCCACTATTAAGGCAGCCGCGTTTCCGTCTTCTGAGCACGACGCCATTAGTGAGAGATTTACCTCTACAATCGTTTGTAATCCCACTATTAAGGCAGCCGCGTTTCGTCTTCTGAGCTCGACGCCAGTGTACGTGTGTTTTATTTTCTGTCATCATCCATCCACCGGCACACAGTGGCCCAGTGTTCCATGGCATGTAGACTGGGGTTAAGCTTTGTGCTTTGCAAGAGTTTTACTGCAGGCGATCACGCACAAGACCTCGGTTTTACAGTCTCATTGCAAGAACTAAGGAGGGAAGGGATGTCTTCGCAGATGCTAATTCCGAAGAGAAAATCTCTTTTTAATCTGTCTGTCTGGAGTAGGACTCGAACCTAACACCTTGGAACAAGAAGTCACACACGCCTTAACCCACTACAAAACAGACAGGCCTCTGCGTCCGAAGCCCTAGCGCCTGATTTGGGGCACAAGATGTGACGGGGGGAGGGGGGGGGGGGGGTCCCCTTTCCTGTTCAGAGAAGCTAAAAGCTTGTTACCGCTGTTATCGTAACGCGTATGTATTGTGTGTACTCATGGTTAAAGATCGATTTAAAACCGAGGACCAAAAAAAAAAAAATGTCACTCAGAACTTTACTGGGAAGCTAATGCGATTTGATTTAAAAAATGTCACTCACAACTTTACTGGGAAGCTAATGCGATTTTGATTTGATTTGATTGATTTGATTTGATTTGATTTGATTTGATTTGATTTGTTTCCCCTTTTCTTTTCTTTCTTTCATCTTTTCCTCTTTTTCATCTTTTTTTTTCTGCTTCTTTTTCATCATCATCATCATCATCATCATCATCATCATCATCATCATCATCATCATCATCATCTTCTTCTTCTTCTTCTTCTTCTTCTTCTTCTTCAAGATGACAATAGATCCAGTCATGACGGACATAGCAGGCCAATCCTAGTTTGGATCGTGTTGGATGTAGGTGTTTGAGATCCAGCAGGTATGACGGGTGCAACAGTCGAGTGGTCAGAACGGTAAGTTTTACACCGTGGGTAGCGGGTTCGAGGCCCAGAAAGCATGGTGAGCACCGTTTGGAGCAGCATTTCCCCCTTAAACCTGGGCTACGTATGCAGAGACCGGGGCAGTAAAATGACAGCCCCTTTGCCCTCCTTCATATGTATACACGTGCTGAAGATCAGACAGGCGGGTAACATTTCCAATAACTATTATCAGGGGGTTATCAAAAACAAAACAAAAATACCCATACGGATAGGGATATTTGGAGAGGTAGCAGACACAACAGGGTATTCCTCATTGTCCTCTGAACACAAGCTCACACACACACACACACACACACACACACACACACACACACACACACACACACACACCGCACGCACGCACGCACGCACGCACGCACGCACGCACGCACGCACGCACGCACACACACACACACACACACACACCACACACACACACACACACACACACACGCACGCACGCACATACACACACGCGCGCACACACTCACACACACACACACACACACATACACACACACACACACACACACACACACACACACACACACACCACACACCCACACACACACATGTACGCACGCAAGCACGCACATATATACACACACGCACATACACACACACGCACAAACACACACACACACACGCACAAACATACATCACACGCACAAACACACACATAAAACACACGCACCCTGCCATGTGTGCCAAAGTACCAGCTGCCTTGTGTGCCAAAGTACCAGCTGCCCTGTGTGCCAAAGTACCAGCTGCCCTGTGTGACAAAGAAACCAGCTTCCCCTGTGTGACAAAGTACCAGCTGCCCTGTGTGACAAAGTACCAGCTGCCATGTGTGACAAAGTACCAGCTGCCCTGTGTGACAAAGTACCAGCTGCCATGTGTGAAAAAGTACCAGCTTCCCTGTGTGACAAAGTACCAGCTGCCCTGTGTGACAAAGTACCAGCTGCCCTGTGTGACAAAGTACCAGCTGCCCTGTGTGACAAAGTACCAGCTGCCTTGTGTGCCAAAGTACCAGCTGCCCTGTGTGACAAAGTACCAGCTGCCCTGTGTGACAAAGTGTTAGCCTGCCCTGTGTGACAAAG
>JAFLJL010017928.1:37807-52642 GCA_018398815.1 Conus ventricosus | reverse complement strand
CATGCCACGCCAACAACAACACATTAACAACAACACAATCAAACGATAAGATGTATCATATTATTGGGAGCTGCTGTTGTTGGTGGGGGTGGTTTTTTAGCATACAAATACCTAACACCATACCTAACAACAAAGCCGCAAGCCCCCACAGTAAAAGAAGAAGAACCGCCTTCTGCAAAAAAAGTGCAACCTCCTGCAGTAGATCCATTTTCTATGGAATAGTTTTTAAGAACTAGATAAAGTACAAGTTAAGAACTAGATAAGTTCAAGTTAAGTTAGTTATAGAAAGTGCTTTTTAAGTTAAGTTCAAGTAAATTACAAGTAAAGTGTAAGTAAATTATAAGTTCTTGTTAAGTACTAGTTAGGTTCTTGTTATGTTCTTAAGTAAGTACTAGTTAGGTTCTTAAGTTAAGTACAAGCTACGTCAGTCAGAGCGTACTGTAAACCCTTAGATTTTTATGTTCCTGTAAGAGAATGTAAATATCTTTGTTCACGATCACCCATATTACGGGGGTCGAAAATAATATTAAGGGAGGCAACTCCTGCACACCCCACACACCTCCAACCCCACCCGCCTCACCCACACACCCCACCCGCCCCCCACCGTGTAGTAGTGGGCGCGCTCAGTGGACTTAAGTCCACTGGGCATGCGCATTAACGAGGTAAACCCGCTGCGGCTGTGGTGGCTATATTGATTTTGGAACAGTCTGGCGGCGAGCGCCGTCAAACCATATACGTTTTCAGTTCATTTTTATGTTCTCAGAGAGAATGGAAATATGTTGGTTCACAATCACCAAATCTTATCTAGCACGTAAGCCCCCGTTTCAATGTGCTAATTTCGTTAATATTTGACAGTTTTGAGGTGTTAACTTTTTTGTAAAACAGGTGTTAAATTTGGTCAAAACTGATATGTAATGGACGCGATTTGTATGTGAAAATGGGGTTTTCGGGCAGAATCACATGGGTGGTCGTGAACCCGCATAAAGACATTCTCTCGAGTCCATATGGTTAGAAGTGGTTTTGGTTTTTTTAAGTAAATGATAGTCGACACACATGCAGGGATGTATGTGTTTGTGACAGAATAGGGGTTGGAGAAAGATATCTTAGGTTGTAGGGAGACAGTCCCATTATGAATTTTAGTAGTCGGAAAGAAGGGTAAGGTAAAGTTTAAGGCGGGTAGCTCAGCAGTTGATAGGATAAAAACGGAGGGTGTGCAGCATGTAATATTGTATGAAGTATGGTTGTGTTGGCATAACAAGAATTAACCACTGGGTTATCTGACAAGAGATGACATGAGAGTGGGGTGCTGGATGGAAATTTGGTGAACAAATCGTGTTGTGTTGATATGATTATAATTGACAGTGCAAAGAGGGGTAAGAATGTGAAGGATTGTGGCTGCGAGCCGATTCTCTTGTATGAATATGCTAGAACTGTGAACCGTTAAAAATTGATTAGGTTTTTTTTGTTCTTTTGTTGTTGTTGTTTTTTGATATGTGTATTACTACTGATTACTATGTGGAAATATTTCCTTGTGAAATTGCCCATTTCATAGTTTATTTAGTATTTCCTAAGGGGGCCCATGGAGTCCGTGTTGGATTGCTTAGATTGGTTTTATTTCTCCGAGAATTGTGTGTGATTAATAATTTCATATGTGATAGCGTAGATTGGCTCAGAGAGAATATTGTGTTACTGCTGTTGTAAGGGTTGACAGGGAATGGATCTGATAACCCCAAAGTAACGGGTTGGGGGGGGGGGGGGGTGTACTCGAAATTCAAGGGGTCACTCTCATGCCCGAGTGGGAAGTAGGCAAAGGAGATGGAGGATTAAAGCTTTACCAAGTAGCCTATGAGCCTTGATGACTCGGGTAGTAGCAACATTACAGTAGTGGCCTACAGTTGTGTCAGCAGGTATCCTGTTCCTTCCTGAGGCTGGGGCCAGACCACCGCAGTCTACTGCCGCGTGCCGGCAGGTGAGCGGCGGTTTCCTGTTGCCTGCTGCTTTCCCGGGAGAGGGAGACCATCCAGGCTGTCTGCCATCTGTGAGGCAGCTCTCCTCCTGCTACCGGGGTTCTTCTGGGAGTTCTCCAGCCACCTGTTGCTCTTCCCTGTTCGGGCGTCCTGTGAGAGGGCGTTGCACCAGGCCTTCCCTCACCCTCAGTGTCCGGCGGGGCCTTCAGAGGAGGAGGCGTCCTTCGAGCCCCGGACTCGTCAAGAGGGCGTCTGGTGTGCGTTAGGTGTCGTGCCCAGCGCGGGAGAGGAGTCAGACTGCAGGGAAGCCATGGTCGGCGCCGGGGTGTAGAGTCTTCGGGGAGAGGTTGGCCTGCGGGGGAGCCACGGTCAGTGCCGGGGTGCAGAATCTTCCGGGGAGGTGTCAGCCTGCGAGGGGCCACATACAGTGCCGAGGACTGGAGCTTTCCGGGCCGGGATGGGTTGTCCCATGGTTGTGGTAGAAGGGGTGTAGCGTTAGGCAGTAGGGTTAGGGGTGTTAGCTACTGCCTCCTTTTAGAACGTAGTGGCCAGTGCAGTGTAGGGTACTTGTCGTTGCCTCCTTTAGGATGCAGCGACTAGTTTGGTAGTGATCCGGGTCAAAGAGAAGGGCGAGTCCTGGGGAAAGGGTGGGGGGTAGTAGTAGTTTAGAGATTAGAGTCCCTTGGGTAAGTCCTTGTCCCTAGTATTTAGCCACCATGTGTGCGGGCTATCTCTGCGTCCCTAGGTCGCAGTGATATACCGCAACTGGTGCTTTAGCATAGGTTTAGGTTCTCAGGGTCGTAGCAGGGTAGTGTGGGTCCTCATTCTCATCGATCAGCATTTAAAAAAATTGTCCCCAACGACAACATGTTTAATCCATTTAACAGCCCAATGGACACCAAAATTAACACGCAAAAACCTCCAAAAATCGAAGTAATCGTTATTTTAAAATGGGGGGTTTCGTGCACATAAAAATGGGCGATCTTGAACACAGATAAGAACATTCTCTCCATGGCATGAAAATCTAATGGTTTACAGTACGCTCTTTTATTTCCAGCACTATTAATAAATCAGAACAAACAACCGGCCTTCCATCTTGGTTAGTTATTTTTACGTCCAATGAATTTATAGACCCCTCAACTAATTCTTTGAATTGGCTGTTTTCACCAAATGAGTTTAACTGATAATCGCAAAACCCCAACTTAGTTGATGGCAGCGCTCTTAGAACTGTAGATGGATTGCCATTAAACAAATTACGATCTGTTTTTAACTCTTGTAAACGGACAAACCGCATTGGGTTAATTAGAAAATCGGACGGCCTACTACCTACATACTCATAAAGACCGCTATTTAAGTACATATGTGTTTTAATATGATACGTTTTACCACCATCATAAAAACCCAAAATTCGAGCAAGGCTTCTAGGAAAAACGTACTCCCTTCTTTCATCAAGTTATGGAAAATTCATAGTAATTATAAGATTTGCCTCATTAATTCTTAACTTGATGCCAAAATTGCTAAATACTTCTCTTAAAGAACAAAAGTTGTAACCATCAGGTATTTTAAAATGTTTTAATAGATTACTTTGTTCGTCCTTAATATCCACCCAGTTATTCTTAGCTTTTTCAGATATGTTAATCCATTTTACTTTAAAACCAATTTCTCTAACGGCAACCCTACAATCACCGCGCCTATTGTCAATTGGATACTTTAAGAACACAAACTTGTTTTGTTGGGTTATATAAATGTGCATTTTTAACTATTTTAAAAACTATTTAAAAATGGAACCTATTAAATATAATGAAAGCGTCACTTACAATGCAGGAGCGTTTTATGAGCCCAAATCTTTGGACTTTAGTGACCTAACCATTGCAGTAGATAAAACATATGGCTTTCAAGTCAGACTTGTAAACCCACTAACTAGATATTTAAATCCTCCAATAAAGAGTGATAGAGTGGCAAATGCATGGCCAACCCGCCCTATGGCTTTTTACCAAAATCAGTTAAATTTTGCAATTTACTGCTCAACTACTGGTTGTAGTGTTTCATATACAAACCATTTATATCACCCCAATCTCTTAGTAAGGTCAGTATATAACTTTCATGTTTATTACCAGTATAGACGCATACTAACTGAACTACAAGTACGCCTCCCCAACGACAACATGTTTAATCCATTTAACAGCCCAATGGACTATAATGCATATGAAAGAATCTGCAACGAATTTAACATTAATCCTTCAACTGATTTTAGACAACCGCAATCATGGGTTAGGCACATTGTATTTGTGGGGCGAACGTAGAGAATATAATTATGATTACTGGCCTGACCACACCTCTTTTCAACCAAACAAACAAGTTCGATTGGGATCCATAGAACAAAAACATCCTAATGCTTGGGCAACATTTATCTTAGATAAAGGTGAAGGTCTAACAATGCCAGGAGTGCAAAGACTCAATGACTCCATACGGACATACGTTTGGTGTCTATTAGGAGCACAAGCACAGACCAAGTCTAGCATAGTGGATCAGTCTACAGGCTTTGACGCTAGAAAACAATTTCTGGCCAATTTAGAAGATGCTATTAACTCTGCTGTTGATTTGCCTTCCAGCATACAAAGATACCAAAACGTTCTTGCACATGCTAGGTCAAAGGTTGACTTTGTTGTAGGCCATGGATTATACATGCTACCCTCTCACCTTAGACTGCAGATTGGCATGATACAGAATTATAATAATGAAATCCTTATAGCTGGAGACGACCAAAACTTAGAGCATAATCAAGGTTTAAACACAAGGCCTGCCCCATCCATTTTACAAAATTTTGAACAACCAGAAAGCGATCCACCACCAGTTATAAGCGACCCACAACCAGAAAGCAGCCCACATCCAGAAAGCAGCCCACCGCCTGTTAATATACTTCACCCCAACAGACACACTAGCGAAAAGACAGCCCTTGTTGTGTTTTTAACTTTTACTGGATTAGCAATACTTTATTTCACTAAAAATTAAACCAGCAGCCAGAACTCCCAACGTCCACAGATGGTCAGCCATATAACCAGCCACTTTGCCTATAGTGGACAAAACCCAACTAACAGCACTACCTATTATGCCAGGCAGAGCATCAAGCGCTTTAGCTGCTAACTTCTTTATTAAGTTTGCTAGATGATGTAATTGTTTTCTAATCCACCTGAGGCGTTGGAGGCACTACTGGCCCTGTTGGCACACCCCCTGTTAAAGCATAAACGAGTGTAGAGATAGCAAACCCAAGGGCTGTTAATATGCTACTGTAATCCCCTGTTCTCTGAACAGAGTCCTTATTCTTTCTGCTAGCGTAGTGTTTTCATAAAGTATTCTGTTTATAGTTTCTCTGATTCTGCTTGTTTGTGATGCTAGCTGTGCTCTATTAGTAGACAGCGCTTCTAACCTGGCTGTCCTTTCTATCATTAAATCCTGTATTTTCTGCTGTATTCTAGCCTTTTCTTCTCGCCCTGAATTGTTATCATCTGCATCAGCCAGTTTATTTTTTTCTTCTTCTATCTCTCTATCTAACTCATTAAAGGTCTACTTTAGAGGTTTTCGATAGTTGGTCAGCTTATGCAGAAATATGAAATGTTTGATAAATTGGCAAAATAAACATCCGATTCGCTCCCGATCACACGAAATCGATCCGCGAAAGTGGGCATTTTCACCTGCAATCAAGAAAACGGGAGGTAATCAACTAAATCTTGGCATGGCTTAACTACTCTTGGATGTGACGTCACATGATGGACTGGCCGTCAGCCGCGACCTACACAACAAGCCAACGGCGACAGAAAGCGATTCTGATGGTTCTTCTTCTTCTTCTTCCTAAAATACTGGTTCACTCAAAAACGAGTAGGTCACCAGCGCGCATGTTAAAAAGTAAAATAAAATAACATAAAAACAGTGCGACTCAGACTGTTGGCCCCTGGAGCAAATTTGGCAACAAGGGGTCGCACTCGATATTCAAGAAGTTAAAAGCAATGGCCAAATTCAGGCCCAGGTAATAGTAAAATATCTGGGGAAGTAAAAATAGAAAATCGTCAATATGCAGATCTCAAAACTGTCGAATCAATTTGTTTTTTAAATGAGATTGCATTTGTGGCAAGAACAAATGCGATCGGTATTTAATTTATCATGTAAAAGCAGTGACTATGATTGCGACGGCCAATGTAACTATGGGGATGTTTCTGCAAGGCCTTTACCTTATCAGTTTGAACGCTAAGTTCTTTTTACCACGTCAGTTCCAGCTGGACCACGGAAACGAGCTATTCAGTTCCAGCTGGACGCCCGAACACATCATTCCGAAGGCGTACGGACTTTACCGAAGTCTCGAGGGAGGCTACCGACTGACTTCTTGATGCGATCACACCTTAACATGTTCATTCAATTTAACAAGTGTGATCTGTCCATAGATATGAACAGAATAAACGTGCGACTATCGTACTCATCTGTACGAGCTTACCACTCCGCCTTCAAAGTATACGCGCACAATGCAGACGAAGTTTTTGATCCACTCGAACGGGCTCGGCAATTGTCGGAACAGCTCGTTTCCGTGGTCCAGCTGGAACTGACGTGGTAAAAATAACTTAGTGACCCGGCATGGTTGCACCAACCGAATCCACTTCTTTCGAGTATCTGGATCAGATGGAAATGTGTGCAAAGAATATCCGTCTCCTGCTGAGCTGCTGCACACGCCTACAGCACAATATCTGCCACCCCTCGTGACATTTTTGGCTGTGGGGGATCGCAACTCGTGTTGATTTCACTTGGCTTTGGCTTGTTGTGTAGGTCGCGGCTGACGGCCAGTCCATCAAGTGACGTAACGGTTTTCGGTCTACCGCGCGGGGTTTGAACAGGTGTGCAAAACTCGTTTTTTATCTATTAAATTCTTCCGGCGACTTTTTTTGAAAAATGAATACCATGCTGTAGTTATATGACATGTAGACCTGTTTTTAACAAATTATCGAAAATCTCTAAAGTAGACCTTTAAGTTTTGCCTCATTGACCCCTTATTGTCCGTAGAGCAGCATTAAGCCCAAGGTTTTCACGCATAGGCAATGGGGAATCTTCAATTGTTTTTAACTGTGTCTCCTCATTAAAACTCGTCTCAATTTCTGCTATTAGTTCTTCTGCTCTTCTAATTGATTCATCTATTTTTTTAATTGCATCATCTGCTTGTTGACTTGAATCTTGAAGAGGGATGTTTTGTATTTCAGATTGTGTTGGCAACCTCCGCTCCAAGTTCTGTATGGGTGTGTGGTATATGGTTCTGCACGAAAGTCTTACCTCAAAGCTCTTGATCCAATTCATCATCAAGGACTGCGGATTGCTCTGGGAGCACTTCGCACATCTCCAAAAGAGAGTTTGTATGTTGAATCTGGTGAACCCCCTCTGGAGCTAAGGAGGTTGCGTCTTTCCATGAATTACTACCTGAAACTGAGGGCTAATCCAGAAAACCCTGCCTATGATATTGTTATGAACCCGCCTTTTAGAGGCAAATATGACTTAAAGCCAAATGAGATTCCTCCACTAGGTATTCGTATTTTGCCCCACTTCGGGGCAGCTGGAATTGATCTTGATGCTGTTGATGACGGTCCATTACAGACTGATTTTCCTCCTTGGAAAGTCGCCAATCCAGAGATTAATTTATATTCAACTCAATTTCGAAAGGAGGTCACCTCGAGTGCTGCATATAAACAACTTTATCTTTGGCAATGTGAACTTTATAAAGATTTTATCAAGATTTTTACTGATGGTTCTAAAAAAGGTGAGAGGGCTGCAGCTGCCAGTGTGTGTGATAACAATTTTCAGGAGCCTACTTTAAGATTGCGGGATTGGTCGTCTGTTTATACTGCTGAATTGAAGGCTTTACATCTGGCCCTCAGTGCGGTGTCCAGGTCAGATCAGAATGATTTCCTTATTTTATCGGATTCATTGTCGGCATTGTCAGCTTTATCGACAAGAGAAGTGTCACATCCAGTTTTGGCTGATATTCATGATCTTCATACTCAGCTTGTCTCTTCGGGAAAGCATATAGTTTTCTTGTGGGTCCCCAGCCACATGGGAATCTATGGTAACTCAGTGGTGGACAAAGCAGCCAAACAAGCTCTCGGTGCAAGTCTTTCCAGGAGGCATATGCAGTTTGTTCCTCACTCTGATCTACGTCATAAATCTAGTTTGTATTGTCGTGAACTGTGGCAGAATGAATGGTGTAATCAAATTCATAATAAATTGTTTAAAATTTGCCCAGATTTAACCAATCCTTTCCCATTGGTGGTACGTAACCGTAAAGAGGAATCGGTTTTGTCACGGTTACATATTGGGCACAGCTATATAACGCACAGTTGGATATTCAGAAAGGAAGACCCCCCATGGTGTGTTGCGTGTGACAGCTTGTTCAGTGTTAATCATTTTTTGACAGAATGTGCTGATTTGATGTGTATCAGAGAGTTCTTTTCCACCAGTGATTTATCGGTTCTTTTTCGTGAGATTTCAGTAGATCTTATTTTTTCTTTTTGAAAGAGGTAAACTTATTTTATAAAATATAGTGTTTTAATAATGTATGCAGGTGTCGCCGGAGTTGAACAGATAATTGTGTTTTTGTCCTCATAAATTTTAAACGATGTGTTAATACTAGTGTGGGTATTTGTATTTAGAGACTTAGATATGATAGCTGAGGTCCTTATTTGGCTCCTAGTAGTCCGCTGGACCCTATAAACACTAACTAACTAACTAACTAACTAGCTCCAATTTCTGTAAAAGACTAACAGCCTCATGCCTTAAATCTAAAAGGTTTAATCGTTCTGCCTCAGCAGCAGGGAGCCTTTGTTTAACTGTACTTAGTTTTAAAAACTTAGTTGAGTTTAGCATTGAAGTTTTGCCTCATTGACCCATTGTCTCCTTTACTAGGCCTTATATACAAATGACCGCCAGCTTCCTCAAAATCGTTAGGATCGAATACGTCTGGCAGCTCTCGTCCTATGCTTCTATAGAATGATTGAATTCTTTCTCGCAATAGTTCTTGACGTTGTCTAGGGAGTAAAGAACCTGCTTCTGCTCCTTCAATCTCTTCTTGCAATGAAGGACTTGGTTCTCTTTCTTCATCATCTTCTTCAATAGGATCAATCGCGTCAAAATCTTCATCCATATTTTTTATTTATATTCTTTTTTGTTTTATAAAAAATGAATTCATACGGGTGCGACCTTGATCCATACAGAAGAGAGAAGGAACCCCACGGCATAAAAGGCACAAGGCAGACTGTAATTAGTGTAAATACTCCATCAACAATTGAGCCTGGCCAACCGTTAACAGTAAGATTTCCTGATCTTGGGGCTGACGATGTTATAATGCCAGGCACTGCTAAACTATCATTCAAAATGGATATTAAATCGACAGACCCTAATGCGACTGTTGTTGCTAATTTGGGCAGGGCCATCGTTAAACATATGGCAATCAAACTGGAGGGCAGAGAAGTCTTCATATTAAACAAAGTAGACATTTTTACACTCTATTCTGACCTATGGCTGCCCAAAAAAGAAAGAAAAGAGAAAGTTTATCAGGGAATACAAGGCCCAAACGGCCTTAGGCACAGGCTTAAAGCGGAGGATGCAAAGGATGATGTCAAAGATGAGGCAGTAGCAGAAGCATTTGGCAACAGATTCTGCATCCCTCTAGATTTTGAACTGTTAAAGACGCATATGCCATATTACCAAGGCGCACTAAAAGAAAAACTTACTTATGAACTGACATTTAATACTAGCGATTCTGTTGTTCTGTCTGAAGACCCTTTAGCCAAATACACAGTCAGTGACATATCTCTTGAGTTTGATGTTGTTACTAACCCTGAACTGGCTAGAACAATCTTAACCCAGTATAAAAGTAAAACAGTTATTTATTATGAAAGAGTTATATACCAAAATACAGAAAATAAAAACAAGCGAGACACTCTGGAACATACATCTAAATCAGTCTCTGAAGTCCTTAAAAGGAATTTTGTTCTTGTTTACTGAAGACACAACTCCTTTTCATAGAGAATCAGAAGTGTTTTATAATCCAAAAATTGAGAAGGTTGACTGTGTGATAAATGGCAAGTCTGATCAGTTGTATTCAGGTCGTGGATTTTTACCTTACCAAAACTTTGATGAAATAAGAAAGTTGTTCGCTGGAGGCAGACAAAGAGATCCTACAGTTGATCGTGCATGTAAAAAACTTCGTCTTTATGATGTAAAACTCGAAGACTACTTAACAACCAAATATGGGCTGTGGCTGGATTTTAGATCCACATTTGACAACAGACTGGAAGTGGAAGAGGGATAGGGCAAGATGGTATAAAAAATAAATATTCACAAGAAAGCAGACGGAGACGGGCCAATACAAATGCACATTTTTATGGTTTGTGACGCTAAGTTAAACATTGAAGAAAACAGGCTAAATGAAGTATCCTATCAAAATGCAGAAGAAATATTCTAATAAAATGCAGGCTAAAACAAATAACCTATTAAAAACAGATGGATAGTTTGAACTTTCTGCCCAAAGATCCACACTGTTCTCTTATCTGCGGGATTACTGGGTGTGGGAAAACTGTCTTCGTACTTGATTTGTTACAAACAATATACAGGTTTCATTACGAGTACATTGTTATATTCGGCCCAACTATACTCAGAGGCATAAAAAACGCGAAAAAATAGAGACAGTGCACGATTGTTCACATTGTGAACAGGACGTAAGCAATGTCGTTGGCACGTGCAACATTAACAGTACGTGGTGTCTTGGCCGGTTGTAACCTCGTAACAGTGGGTGAATGTTGCCGGGTCAGCGTTTTTGGCACGAGGAGTGCATTTGCCATGTGGACTACCTACGCCACGTGCATCAATGTGAATTGCAACTCAATGTGGCCCCCATTGTGGAGCTATAAATTTCCAAACCCCAAAAAGTTCAAATCATCCCTTCCAGAGGCGCCAACATAATGCCGAGACTTTCTCGTCAAGATCGTTGCATAGCAATGGGGCAACTGCAGGCCGGGGTTCCAATGAGGCAGGTCGCTATCACATTCGGAGTCCACATTTCCACCGTCTATCGCCTTCTGGACCGCTTTCAAGCAAGAAACACCACTGATGACAGACCGAGGAGCGGCAGACCGAGGGTCACCACAGCAGCCCAAGACCGCCATCTTCTTCGTCAGCATCGACGGGAGCCTTACCAAACCGCTGCCAACACAGCCAGGAACACCGTCGGCAACCATGGCAGGCCAATCAGCAACAGGACCGTGCGTCGCCGACTGAACACAGTTGGTCTCCAATGCAGGCGTCCAGCCCGGCGACCTATCCTGACACTCCAGCATCGCCAGAACCGTCTGCAGTGGGCACAGATCCACGTGCATTGGCGCCATCGGGACTGGGGCCGAGTCCTCTTCAGTGATGAAAGCCGGTTCTGCGTCGACCCAGGCGATGGCCGCATCCGGATCTGGAGAAGAGCGGGGGAACGCTTCACGGATGCCAACATCACCGAAAGGGACCCATGGGGTGGTGAAAGCATCATGATCTGGGGGGCTATCGGCATAAATCGCCGTATTGGGCCAGTCATCTTCCAGAATGTGGGTCCAGGACGTGGTAACGGGGTCACTGCTGTTCATTACATCGACCAAGTTCTGAGGCCCCACATCCTGCCGCATTTCCAGCGGCATCCACAGAACCTGTTTCAGCAGGACAACGCAAGGCCGCACACTGCCCGTGCTACGCAGAACTTCTTGAGGCAGAACAACATCAATCTGCTGCCTCACCCAGCCCGTTCTCCCGACCTTAACCCAATAGAGCATTTCTGGGATGCCCTTCAGAGGCAGTTGAACCAGCTCAACCCCAGACCCCAGACAGCAGCTCAGCTTGCTGTTGCTGTGGGCCAGGTGTGGTGGCAAGTCCCCCAGAGGCAGACCAACACTCTGGTGCACTCGATGTACCACAGGTGCACAGCTGTGATCAATGCTCGAGGTGGTCACACCAGATACTGACATTCTGCTGTTAACACAGGGTCAAGGTCAAGTTCATGTGACCTTATTTTCTACCAGAATGAACTTTGAAAGGACACTTTTGCGGTGTTCGATTGCTTTTTCTCACTTTCTATTACCAGTTCAAAGGAATCGGTAGCCAAATTACATCAAAATTTCTATACAGTTTGTTTTCGCGTTTTTTATGCCTCTGAGTATATTAAGCATAACAAGTCTTACAAAGAAAGGCAGTTTGTTTGGACAGACGAGAATATATTTTTAGTTGATCCCAGCGACAAGCTAAGTGACTGTTTAGAACAATACTATAGACTATTTGAGGGAACTGAAACACTGTTTATTATTGATGACTGCTCAGCTGAACAAGACATTGTTAAAAAAAAGAAAAACTCTCTCAAAGCTAGCCTTTAGCGGAAGACACGCATTAGTTTCTGTGTGGCTCTTAACTCAAAAATATAATGCTGTCTTAAAAGACTTTAGATCACAGTTAAAATCGGTTGTATTATTTTACACTAAGGACAGAGATAGTTTTGAAGAATGTTTGAGTGAAAATTATATAATAAGGGACAAAGATGAGCTAAAAAAAAAAAAAGAGCAGTTAGAAAAATCTAAGCACGCTAAACTATGCTTACGGACTGACCCCCCCCCCCCCCCCCCCCCCCCCAGTTCAGTACGTTTGTTTATTGTAGATTGTTTATTATAATTTTCATATTATAAAGAATGTCTCGCGGGCCAGAATCAAAAGTGCAGCTAGCACCTAAATGCGTTGCAGTAGAGCTAAAAGACCTAGCAGACACATTTGAGTTTGATCTAATTGGAGTGCCAGGAAATGTTTATGGATTTGAATACACAGATGATGGGGTTTACAAACGAACAGAAATTGAAGATAAAAAACGACAGCAATATTCTAAACTAGAACAAATAAGAAATCTAGAAACGACTGATTTCGGCAAATACGAATACAGGCTTTATAGACAAGACAATAACTGGGTCTTGCGTCCTGAAATTGACTGGGATTTTAAATTTGACTTACGAAGCCCCAATGTATACTTTGATAAAAAACACAATTTTAGAAAGGCTTTGAATGCAGGCCCCTTTCTTGCTAGTCTTGTCCCAGGAACACAGCAAAAAAAGCAGATTGTAATAGATAAATATAAGCGCGAATATGTGCTAAGCAGAAAGAAGCCCTTAGCTGAAGTGGGGATGACACAGTAACCCTAGAATTTATCCCAAAACCCCCAATGCCTAACACTGCTACTTTGGTTTTTGTTTTATCAATCACTCCAGAGGAGTCTGCTCGTAGTTTGCCAGAACATGTGTTAGCAAGGGGAGTAACAATAAAGGCTGAAAACTTGGATGGCCCTCTTAGGCTTGTTATTGTCATTACTAAAAACGGGGATGAGATAAACACATTCTTATCATCTAACAAGGTTACTGTGAATATTGACAAAACCAAACTAACAGTACTCGACTTTATTTTCATTAAGTTTGTTGATTTTATTGGGTTTTACTCTGTTGATGAAGTGCTGCTAGAAGGATTAATAAGAACATTTTTACAAAATTAATCTGATTAAAAATGGAGGTTCAACAGTTTAGATTAGAGCAAATAACTGAACAACTTGCAGCTCTTCTTTGGTGGGACAACTTGCAGCTCTTCACGAACAAAAGATCTTTTAGGGGTGGGCTTTTAGAAGAGAGAGTTTTCTCTTGAATAATACACAGGAGGGGTTGTTTTCATAATTCTTTCAACTTCATATACGTCTACGCTCCATATAGGATCTGTGGCTCTAATTCTAACATCACCCTCTGCTTCTCCAGGAGCATACAAGTATCTTACTTTTAGCCCAAACGGCAAGAGTTTTTGCGTACTCTGCACATCTTCAGTAATGCTAATTTTTTTTAATTGATTGCGTTTACTGGCCTAAGACCTGTTGCTTTAAATTCTTCATTGTTCATGGCGCGTAAGACAGCCGGCAATCTCCTAACCCATTCTGTATTACGTGTCCTGTCCATAATTTCTCTGTGATATTGATAGATAAACAGACGTTCAGCTAAATTCTTATTAAAGTTTTCTACTAGGGCTTGGGAGCGATGGTTGCCTGGAATCCCTCTCTTAATTGTAACCTGGTGTTTAAAAACAGTTGGTTGACAGATCCTTTGAACTCTTTTCCATCATCAACCTGAATCATCCTAGGATACTTTAATGGGCCTCGCATGTATATTTGTTGTAAAGCCACAGCCACAGCAGTTGAGCTTTTATCCGTTAAAGGTTCAGCGTCTTTGTACCTTGAGGCCATGTCAACAACTGTCAGAGCATATTTAAACTTTTTTCGTCTAACTTTGTCATGTGGAAGATACAACAAGTCCATCTGGCGGGTGTCATTTGGAACTGAGTTAACAAATCTAGGCCTTATTATTCTTTTTGGGGCAGGCAGATATATTTGCCAGATTGCTTGTTTTGAAAGCCAGTCTTTTGCTTGTGATTCAGACACTCTAGCAGCTGTACTCAGTTTTTCAATAGCAGTGTTTCCTTTCCAATAACCTTTAGGAGAATAATATATTTTGTCCATATGAAAGGACTGTATTTTATTTGTTGTTGTTTTTTTTTACACAAGAAAGTGAGCGACAAGATAGACTGAGGTCATGCCAACTGCAATAAAAACTATCTCTGCAGTCTTCTGTTCCTCAGATGGTTCATAAAAGTCAGACAGTTCTGGATGTGGTGTTGTTAGAAACATCTTTCCTGTTACTAAGTAATACTCATTCATTGCGTCATCAACGTCTGTAAATGTGTCTCTGCATGTCCCTGTTCTCTTAACTTTATTAATGAAGTCTAATGAGCAATC
>JAFLJL010017928.1:0-37707 GCA_018398815.1 Conus ventricosus | reverse complement strand
TACATGGACTCGTGGGAAAGGTTTGATGAAGACTCACTTCCTCCTAAAGGTGCTTTCTTTTTTAAGCTTAGAGGAAAGGACATAACCGACTCTAAATATGAATACGCACAGAAAGCCTGGACAGAATTACACTGCCAAACAATGGGTGATTATCATGATCGCTATCTAATGGCTGACGTGTGTTTATTGGCAGACATCTTTGAAAATTACAGATCTACTTGCATGAAACATTACGGCTTAGACTCATCACATTACATTTCTGCCCAGGGTTATCTTGGGACGCCTTCTTAAAGTCCACAAACATTGTGATTGACTTAATATCTGATCTGGCTACACTCCAGATGATTGAAGACGGCCTAAGGGGAGGCATTAGCATGGCCTCACATCCTTACTGCAAAGCCAACAACAAGTACTTAGATGATTATGGCCCAGCTAAACCATCCAACTATCTAATGTATTTAGATGCCAACAATCTGTATGGTGGGCTATGAGTCAGTCACTTCCATTACGTAACTTCAGGATGTACACTGGAGAGGGCCCAAATAATATTCAAAGGGCATTAAAGTGGTTGGGTAGTTTGACGTCAGATCGACAGCGTGGTTTTATTCTAGAAGTTGACTTAGAATATCCTAAAGAATTGCATGACCTCCAAAACGATTACCCCCTAGCAGCAGAAAGATTAAAGATGGCTCCCACAGAACCGCCTAAACTTGTGCTAATCTTCGCCACAAGACTAAGTACGTATGTCATTACAGACTAATACAGTTTTACTTAAGGCACGGGCTAAAACTTACTGCTATTCACAGAATAATTGCTTTTGAACAAGGGCCCTTTATGAGACCATACATCATGAAGAATACTCAGCTTTAGGACTGAGGCTACTGACGCTTCAGAAAAAGACTTTTTTAAACTAATGAACAACAGTTTTTTTTGGCAAAACGTGGAAACCCACACAAACGCAAACATGTAAAATTAGTTACAGAGAAAAACGAGCAATTAAAACTGGTCTCTAAACCTAACTATCAAGACTTTAGAAGATTTAGCGACTGCCTGGTTGGTATTATGATGAAGAAAACAGAAAGTCATGTTGGACAAGCCAGTGTTTATCGGTTTTACTGTGTTAGAGCTGTCTAAGCTGTTGATGCTAGAATTTTTGTATGACTACTTTAAACCGCTACAGACACAGACTCTTTTATTCTGGACGTCCCACAGAAGACTTTTACAAAGACTTAGAAACAGAGGTAGCTAAAGGAGCTGATGGATGGTACGACACATGTGACTACTCAAAAGACAGCCCCTTTACATTCAACTGTAACAAGAAAGTAATTGGAAAGTTTAAAGATGAACTTAATGGGACAATTATACAAGAATATGTTGGTCTGCCGTCAAAGATGTATAGTGTTGCTAGCCAGACTTCTGTAATGAAGAAAGCTAAGGGCATAAGTAAAGAAGTTGTAAAAAAAATATAACTCGGGACAACTACAAGCAGGCTCTCTTTGAAAACAAAGTATTTCATCATACAAATGTTAATTTGCGCTCTACTCTTCATCAAGTAAACATAAAATGCTGTTAATAAGAAATCACTAGTCTCTAACAATAACAAGCGAACTTAAGTTAATCCTGAGTTTTCATATGCTGTAGGTCATTGGAGAACTGACTTAAAAGATTAACTTGACTGACTTTACTTGTACTTAACTTAAGAACCTAACTTGTAACTAGTACTTAACTTAAGAACTTAACCTGTACTTAACCTGTAATTTACTTGTACTTAACTTATAATTTACTTGTACTTAAACTTAAAAAGTACTTGCTATAACTGCCTTAACTTGTACTTAACTTGTACTTAACCAGTAATTATCTAGTTCTTAAAAACTAATCCCATGAAAATGGGTCTACAGCAGGAGGTTGTACTTTTTTTGCAGAAGCTGGTTATTCTTCTTTACTGTTTCTGTGGGGGTTTGTGACTTTGCTGCTAAGTATGGCGTTAGACATTGTATGCTAACCCCCCCCCCCCTACCACCACCAACAACAAAAGCAGCAAATACATAATAATACATCTTATAGTTTGATTGTGATGGCGGTGTGTTGGTGAATGGTGGCTGGCTGGTGTTAGTTATTATTACAATCAACAATTTTTGTTTTGCTGCTTGTTTGCTTTTTGCAGTTGTTCCATTCAGTAGTTCGACCGCCGCACGCCCAGGAACTTTTAGATTAGTAACATTATCACTTGTGGAGACTCTGTGGCGCATTCACATTCGGGCTCACTTCTGGATCATTGTGTACATTCGCTCCTGAGGAGTACAATATTCTCTGATCGCTCATTTTTTTTAGTGTGATTAAAATTAATATGATTAAATTAATGATTAAAAGTAATTAATCCATGATAAAAGGACATAACAAGTTCCAAATCGTAATACATGTGCAAGGTTTAGTGACATTATCAAAACTGGATTTGTGATAAGTCGTATTTATAAATTTCTTTGAATCAATCGACGCACCTTGCCCACTAATTTAGCATATAAAATAATCATGTCTGCCCCACCGATCTAACCATTTGATCCTAGCTGTGCTTCGTACCTAGAGTAATACTTTTCAACTCGAAGTAGACAATTGTGAATTGTTCAAACTTAGTCAGTGCCAAAAAATACTGTCAGTTATTTCCAACGCAAACCAGAGAAGTATAATCTTTATGAAGAGGTCTGCAGTTAGTCTGTTATCCTTACATTTATAGTTCGTCACAATCACATTTTTTAAAACAATAGAAAATAATAATTACATTTAAACCATGAGTTAAAGAAGGTTTAATTATGCAGTGCCAGTTTATTCAACCTTGCAAAATGTTTGTTAGGAATAAAACCGCCCAACATGGGTGAAAGATAGAAGATTTCGCCAAAACTACTTGGAACCTTATTTTTAGCTCTAGCAACGAAGGATTATCTGATTAAAAAGACATAGGACAGCCTTTCTTATTATGATTATTTTAATTATTTTTTTAGTTAATAAAAAGATGAGCACGGCAAGATTATTAATACAATTTACCACTCTGCTGTAATCGGCGGTCTTAGTATGGCTTATAGCGCGTAGCAAAAAACATGTTTAAAATGAGGCCGGCGGATCTAGGAAGGTTAGACATTGAGGATGTTGTTAAGGTTATAGTTGTAATTCTGCAGGAATTGCTTCAAAAGACTTTCTGTTACGCAGGGATTATCCCAGAAAATATTAATGATAGGCAGATTAATTCATAAGAAATAATTATAAAAAGATGTCTGGATTGGTTCTGATGGTGGGAGGAGCTATTGTAATGCATTAGCCTTCTCTGGCAGCAATTATATGTTTACTACATTGCGGTCCGATGAAGAAAGAGAACGGCATAACAAGGCAATGGAAGAGTTAGCCAAAGCAAGAGACGCTTATGAGAAAGGAGGATTGCTCACTTAGACTTCATTAATAAAAAGTTAAGAGAACAGGGACATGCAGAGCAACATTTACAGACGTGATGACGCAATGAATGAGTATTACTTAGTAACAGGAAAGATGTTTCTAACAACACCACATCAGAACTGTCTGATTTATGAACCATCTGAGGAACAGAAGACTGCAGAGATAGTTTTTATTGCAGTTGGCATGACACTCAGTCTAATCTTGTCGCTCACTTTCTTGTGTAAAAAAAAACAACAACAAATAAAATACAGTCCTTTCATATGGACAAAATATTATTCTCCTAAAGGTTATTGAAAGGAAACATGCTATTGAAAACTGAGTACAGCTGCTAGAGTGTCTGAATCACAAGCAAAAGACTGCTTTCAAAACAAGCAATCTGGCAAATATATCTGCCTGCCCAAAAAATAATAAGGCCTAGATTTGTTAACTCGTTCCAAATGACACCCGCAGATGGACTTTGTTGTATCTTCCACATGACAAAGTTAGACGAAAAAAAGTTTAATATGCTCTGACAGTTGTTGACATGGCTCAAGGTACAAAGACGCTGAACCTTTAACGGATAAAAGCTCAACTGCTGTGGCTGTGGCTTTACAACAAATATACATGCGAGGCCCATTAAAGTATCCTGGATGATTCAGGTTGATGATGGAAAAGAGTTCAAAGGATCTGTCAACCAACTTTTTTTAAACACCAGGTTTACAATTAAGAGAGGGATTCCAGGCAACCATCGCTCCCAAGCCCTAGTAGAAAACTTAATAAGAATTTAGCTGAACGTCTGTTTATCTATCAATATCACAGAGAAATTATGGACAGGACACGTAATACAGAATGGGTTAGGAGATTGCCGGCTGTCTTACGCGCCATGAACAATGAAGAATTTAAAGCAACAGGTCTTAGGCCAGTAACGCAATCAAATTAAAAAAAATTAGCATTACTGAAGATGTGCAGAGTACGCAAAAACTCTTGCCGTTTGGGCTAAAAGTAAGATACTTGTATGCTCCTGGAGAAGCAGAGGGTGATGTTAGAATTAGAGCCACAGATCCTATATGGAGCGTAGACGTATATGAAGTTGAAAGAATTATGAAAAACCCCTCCTGTGTATTATTCAAGAGAAACTCTCTTTCTAAAAAGCCACCCCTAAAAGATCTTTTGTTCGTGAAGAGCTGCAAGTTGTCCCACCAAAGAAGAGCTGCAAGTTGTTCAGTTATTTGCTCTAATCTAACTGTTGAACCTCCATTTTAATCAGATTAATTTTGTAAAATGTTTTATTAATCCTTCTAGCAAGCACTTCATCAACAGAGTAAAACCCAATAAAATCAACAAACTTAATGAAAATAAAGTCGAGTACTGTTAGTTTGGTTTTGTCAATATTCACAGTAACCTTGTTAGATGATAAGAATGTGTTTATCTCATCCCCGTTTTTAGTAATGACAATAACAAGCCTAAGAGGGCCATCCAAGTTTTCAGCCTTTATTGTTACTCCCCTTGCTAACACATGTTCTGGCAAACTACGAGCAGACTCCTCTGGAGTGATTGATAAAACAAAAACCAAAGTAGCAGTGTTAGGCATTGGGGGTTTTGGGATAAATTCTAGGGTTACTGTGTCATCCCCCACTTCAGCTAAGGGCTTCTTTCTGCTTAGCACATATTCGCGCTTATATTTATCTATTACAATCTGCTTTTTTTGCTGTGTTCCTGGGACAAGACTAGCAAGAAAGGGGCCTGCATTCAAAGCCTTTTCTAAAATTGTGTTTTTTATCAAAGTATACATTGGGGCTTCGTAAGTCAAATTTAAAATCCCAGTCAATTTCAGGACGCAAGACCCAGTTATTGTCTTGTCTATAAAGCCTGTATTCGTATTTGCCGAAATCAGTCGTTTCTAGATTCTTATTTGTTCTAGTTTAGAATATTGCTGTCGTTTTTTATCTTCTATTTCTGTTCGTTTGTAAACCCCTCATTGTGTATTCAAATCCATTAAAACATTTCCTGGCACTCCAATTAGATCAAACTCAAATGTGTCTGCTAGGTCTTTTAGCTCTACTGCAACGCATTTAGGTGCTAGCTGCACTTTGATTTCTGGCCCGCGAGACATTCTTTATAATATGAAAATTATAATAAACAATCTACAATAAACAAACGTACTGAACTGGGGGGGGGGGGGGGGGGGGGGGTCAGTCCGTAAGCATAGTTTAGCGTGCTTAGATTTTCTAACTGCTCTTTTTTTTTTTTTAGCTCATCTTTGTCCCTTATTTATAATTTTCACTCAAACATTCTTCAAAACTATCTCTGTCCTTAGTGTAAAATATACAAACCGATTTTAACTGTGATCTAAAGTCTTTTAAGACAGCATTATATTTTTGAGTTAAGAGCCACACAGAAACTAATGCGTGTCTTCCGCTAAAGGCTAGCTTTGAGAGAGTTTTTCTTTTTTTTAACAATGTCTTGTTCAGCTGAGCAGTCATCAATAATAAACAGTGTTTCAGTTCCCTCAAATAGTCTATAGTATTGTTCTAAACAGTCACTTAGCTTGTCGCTGGGATCAACTAAAAATATATCTCGTCTGTCCAAACAAACTGCCTTTCTTTGTAAGACTTGTTATGCTTAATATACTCAGAGGCATAAAAAACGCGAAAACAAACTGTATAGAAATTTTGATGTAATTTGGCTACCGATTTCCTTTGAACTGGTAATAGAAAGTGAGAAAAAGCAATCGAACACCGCAAAAGTGTCCTTTCAAGTTCATTCTGGTAGAAAATAAGGTCACATGAACTTGACCTTGACCCTGTGTTAACAGCAGAATGTCAGTATCTGGTGTGACCACCTCGAGCATTGATCACAGCTGTGCACTGTGGTACATCGAGTGCACCAGAGTGTTGGTCTGCCTCTGGGGGACTTGCACCACACCTGGCCACAGCAACAGCAAGCTGAGCTGCTGTCTGGGGTCTGGGGTTGAGCTGGTTCAACTGCCTCTGAAGGGCATCCCAGAAATGCTCTATTGGGTTAAGGTCGGGAGAACGGGCTGGGTGAGGCAGCAGATTGATGTTGTTCTGCCTCAAGAAGTTCTGCGTAGCACGGGCAGTGTGCGGCCTTGCGTTGTCCTGCTGAAACAGGTTCTGTGGATGCCGCTGGAAATGCGGCAGGATGTTGGGGGCCTCAGAACTTGGTCGATGTAATGAACAGCAGTGACCCCGTTACCACGTCCTGGACCACATTCTGGAAGATGACTGGCCCAATACGCGATTTATGCCGATAGCCCCCAGATCATGATGCTTTCACCACCCCATGGGTCCCTTTCGGTGATGTTGGCATCCGTGAAGCGTTCCCCCGCCTCTTCTCCAGATCCGGATGCGGCCATCGCCTGGGTCGACGCAGAACGGCTTTCCATCACTGAAGAGGACTCGGCCCCAGTCCCGATGGCGCCAATGCACGTGGATCTGTGCCCACTGCAGACGGTTCTGGCGATGCTGGAGTGTCAGGATTAGGTCGCCGGCTGGACGCCTGCATTGGAGACCAACTGTGTTCAGTCGGCGACGCACGGTCCTGTTGCTGATTGGCCTGCCATTGTTGCCGACGGTGTTCCTGGCTGTGTTGGCAGCGGTTTGGTAAGGCTCCCGTCGATGCTGACGAAGAAGATGGGCGGTCTTGGGCTGCTGTGGTGACCCTCGGTCTGCCGCTCCTCGGTCTGTCATCAGTGGTGTTTCTTGCTTGAAAGCGGTCCAGAAGGCGATAGACGGTGGAAATGTGGACTCCGAATGTGATAGCGACCTGCCTCATTGGAACCCCGGCCTGCAGTTGCCCCATTGCTATGCAACGATCTTGACGAGAAAGTCTCGGCATTATGTTGGCGCCTCTGGAAGGGATGATTTGAACTTTTTGGGGTTTGGAAATTATAGCTCCACAATGGGGGCCACATTGAGTTGCAATTCACATTGATGCACGTGGCGTAGGTAGTCCACATGGCAATATGCACTCCTCGTGCCAAAAACGCTGACCCGGCAACATTCACCCACTGTTACGAGGTTACAACCGCCAAGACACCACGTACTGTTAATGTTGCACGTGCCAACGACATTGCTTACGTCCTGTTCACAATGTGAACAATCGTGCACTGGTTCCTCTATTTTTTCGCGTTTTTTATGCCTCTGAGTATAGTTGGGCCGAATATAACAATGTACTCGTATGAAACCTGTATATTGTTTGTAACAAATCAAGTACGAAGACAGTTTTCCCACACCCAGTAATCCCGCAGATAAGAGAACAGTGTGGATCTTTGGCAGAAAGTTCAAACTATCCATCTGTTTTTAATAGGTTATTTGTTTTAGCCTGCATTTTATTAGAATATTTCTTCTGCATTTTGATAGGATACTTCATTTAGCCTGTTTTCTTCAAATGTTTAACTTAGCGTCACAAACCATAAAAATGTGCTTTGTATTGGCCCGTCTCCGTCTGCTTTTCTTGTGAATATTTATTTTTTATACCATCTTGCCTATCCCTCTTCCACTTCCAGTCTTGTTGTCAAATGTGGATCTAAATCCAGCCACAGCCCATATTTGGTTGTTAAGTAGTCTTCGAGTTTTACATCATTAAAGACGAAGTTTTTTACATGCACGATCAACTGTAGGATCTCTTTGTCTGCCTCCAGCGAACAACTTTCTTATTTCATCAAAGTTTTGGTAAGGTAAAAATCCACGACCTGAATACAACTGATCAGACTTGCCATTTATCACACAGTCAACCTTCTCAATTTTTGGATTATAAAACACTTTGATTCTCTATGAAAAGGAGTTGTGTCTTCAGTAAACAAGAACAAAATTCCTTTTAAGGACTTCAGAGACTGATTTAGATGTATGTTCCAGAGTGTCTCGCTTGTTTTATTTTCTGTATTTTGGTATATAACTCTTTCATAATAAATAACTGTTTTACTTTTATACTGGGTTAAGATTGTTCTAGCCAGTTCAGGGTTAGTAACAACATCAAACTCAAGAGATATGTCACTGACTGTGTATTTGGCTTAAAGGGTCTTCAGACAGAACAACAGAATCGCTAGTATTAAATGTCAGTTCATAAGTAAGTTTTTCTTTTAGTGCGCCTTGGTAATATGGCATATGCGTCTTTTAACAGTTCAAAATCTAGAGGGATGCAGAATCTGTTGCCAAATGCTTCTGCTACTGCCTCATCTTTGACATCATCCTTTGCATCCTCCGCTTTAAGCCTGTGCCTAAGGCCGTTTGGGCCTTGTATTCCCTGATAAACTTTCTCTTTTCTTTCTTTTTTGGGCAGCCATAGGTCAGAATAGAGTGTAAAAATGTCTACTTTGTTTAATATGAAGACTTCTCTGCCTCCAGTTTGATTGCCATATGTTTAACGATGGCCCTGCCCAAATTAGCAACAACAGTCGCATTAGGGTCTGTCGATTTAATATCCATTTTGAATGATAGTTTAGCAGTGCCTGGCATTATAACATCGTCAGCCCAGATCAGGAAATCTTACTGTTAACGGTTGGCCAGGCTCAATTGTTGATGGAGTATTTACACTAATTACAGTCTGCCTTGTGGCCTTTTATGCCGTGGGGTTCCTTCTCTCTTCTGTATGGATCAAGGTCGCACCCGTATGAATTCATTTTTTATAAAACAAAAAAGAATATAAATAAAAAATTATGGATGAAGATTTTGACGCGATTGATCCTATTGAAGAAGATGATGAAGAAAGAGAACCAAGTCCTTCATTGCAAGAAGAGATTGAAGGAGCAGAAGCAGGTTCTTTACTCCAAGAAAACGTCAAAATATTGCGAAAAAAGAATTCAATCTTCTATAAAAGCATAGGACGAGAGCTGCCGACGATTCGCCCAACGATTTGGGAAGCTGGCGGTTTTTTGTATAAAGGGCCCTGTAAAGGAGACAATGGGTCAATGAGGCAAAACTTCAATGCAAATAAACAAATTTTTTTAAAAAAAGTCAGTTAAACAAAGGCCCCCTGCTGCTGGGCAAAAGTTTAAAACCTTTTAAATTTTAAAGGCATGGGGTTTTTTTGTTTTTTTCAAAAAATTGGAGTAGTTGTTATTTTAGTTTTTAGTGTTTATGGGCCCAGGGTTATAGGAGAAAAATAAGGCCCAGTACATTTTAAAGTCCAAAATAAAAATACCCACACTGTTTAACACATCGTTTAAAATTTATGAGGAAAAAACAAAATTTATTTTTCAACCCCGGCGACACCTGCAACATTTTTAAAAAACCATTTTTTTAAAAAATAAGTTTACCTTTTTTCAAAAAAAAAAAAATAAGATACTGAAATCTCACGAAAAAGAACCGATAAATCAGGGTGGAAAAAAACCTGGATACACTCAAATCAGCACATTTGTCAAAAAGATTTAAAATGACAAGCTTCCACGCAACACACCATGGGGGGTCTTCCTTTCTGAATATCCAACTGTGCGTTATATAGCTGTGCCCAATATGTAACCGTGACAAAACCGATTCCTCTTTACGGTTACGTACCACCAATGGGAAAGGATTGGTTAAATCTGGGCAATTTTAAACAATTTATTTTTGAATTTGATTACACCATTCATTCTGCCACAGTTCACGACAATACAAACTAGATTTATGACGTAGATCAGAGTGAGGAACAAACTGCATATGCCTCTGGAAAGACTTGCACCGAGAGCTTGTTTGGCTGCTTTGTCCACCACTGAGTTACCATAGATTCCCATGTGGCTGGGGACCCACAAGAAAACTATATGCTTTCCCGAAGAGACAAGCTGAGTATGAAGATCATGAATATCAGCCAAAACTGGATGTGACACTTCTCTTGTCGATAAAGCTGACAATGCCGACAATGATCCGATAAAATAAGGAAATCATTCTGATCTGACCTGGACACCGCACTGAGGGCCAGATGTAAAGCCTTCAATTCAGCAGTATAAACAGACGACCAATCCGCAATCTTAAAGTAGGCTCCTGAAAATTGTTATCACACACACTGGCAGCTGCAGCCCTCTCACCTTTTTTAGAACCATCAGTAAAAATCTTGATAAAATCTTTATAAAGTTCACATTGCCAAAGATAAAGTTGTTTATATGCAGCACTCGAGGTGACCCCCTTTCGAAATTGAGTTGAATATAAATTAATCTCTGGATTGGCGACTTTCCAAGGAGGAAAATCAGTCTGTAATGGACCGTCATCAACAGCATCAAGATCAATTCCAGCTGCCCGAAGTGGGGCAAATACGAATACCTAGTGGAGGAATCTCATTTGGCTTTAAGTCATATTTGCCTCTAAAAGGCGGGTTCAAAAACAATATCATAGGCAGGGTTTTCTGGATTAGCCCTCAGTTTCAGGTAGTAATTCATGGAAAGACGCAACCTCCTTAGCTCAGAGGGGGTTCACCAGATTCTACATACAAACTCTCTTTTGGAGATGTGCGAAGTGCTCCCAGAGCAATCCGCAGTCCTTGATGATGAATTGGATCAAGAGCTTTGAGGTAAGACTTTCGTGCAGAACCATATACCACACACCCATACAGAACTTGGAGCGGAGGTTGCCAACACAATCTGAAATACAAAACATCCCTCTTCAAGATTCAAGTCAACAAGCAGATGATGCAATTAAAAAAAATAGATGAATCAATTAGAAGAGCAGAAGAACTAATAGCAGAAATTGAGACGAGTTTTAATGAGGAGACACAGTTAAAAACAATTGAAGATTCCCCATTGCCTATGCGTGAAAACCTTGGGCTTAATGCTGCTCTACGGACAATAAGGGGTCAATGAGGCAAAACTTAAAGGTCTACTTTAGAGATTTTCGATAATTTGTTAAAAACAGGTCTACATGTCATATAACTACAGCATGGTATTCATTTTTCAAAAAAGTCGCCGGAAGAATTTAATTAGATAAAAAACGAGTTTTGCACACCTGTTCAAACCCCCCGCGGTAGACCGAAAACCGTTACGTCACTTGATGGACTGGCGTCAGCCGGGACTACACAACAAGCCAAAGCCAAGTGAAATCAACACGAGTTGCGATCCCCACAGCCAAAAATGTCACGAGGGGTGGCAGATATTGTGCTGTAGGCGTGTGCAGCAGCTCAGCAGGAGACGGATATTCTTTGCACACATTTCCATCTGATCCAGATACTCGAAAGAGTGGATTCGGTTGGTGCAACCATGCGGGTCACTAAGTTATTTTTACCACGTCAGTTCCAGCTGGACCACGGAAACGAGCTGTTCCGACAATTGCCGAGCCCGTTCGAGTGGATCAAAAACTTCGTCTGCATTGTGCGCGTATACTTTGAAGGCGGAGTGGTAAGCTCGTACAGATGAGTACGATAGTCGCACGTTTATTCTGTTCATATCTATGGACAGATCACACTTGTTAAATTGAATGAACATGTTAAGGTGTGATCGCATCAAGAAGTCAGTCGGTAGCCTCCCTCGAGACTTCGGTAAAGTCCGTACGCCTTCGGAATGATGTGTTCGGGCGTCCAGCTGGAACTGAATAGCTCGTTTCCGTGGTCCAGCTGGAACTGACGTGGTAAAAAGAACTTAGCGTTCAAACTGATAGGTAAAGGCCTTGCAGAAACATCCCCATAGTTACATTGGCCGTCGCAATCATAGTCACTGCTTTTACATGATAAATTAAATACCGATCGCATTTGTTCTTGCCACAAATGCAATCTCATTTAAAAAACAAATTGATTCGACAGTTTTGAGATCTGCATATTGACGATTTTCTATTTTTACTTCCCCAGATATTTTACTATTACCTGGGCCTGAATTTGGCCATTGCTTTTAACTTCTTGAATATCGAGTGCGACCCCTTGTTGCCAAATTTGCTCCAGGGGCCAACAGTCTGAGTCGCACTGTTTTTATGTTATTTTATTTTACTTTTTAACATGCGCGCTGGTGACCTACTCGTTTTTGAGTGAACCAGTATTTTAGGGAAGAAGAAGAAGAAGAACCATCAGAATCGCTTTCTGTCGCCGTTGGCTTGTTGTGTAGGTCGCGGCTGACGGCCAGTCCATCATGTGACGTCACATCCAAGAGTAGTTAAGCCATGCCAAGATTTAGTTGATTACCTCCCGTTTTCTTGATTGCAGGTGAAAATGCCCACTTTCGCGGATCGATTTCGTGTGATCGGGAGCGAATCGGATGTTTATTTTGCCAATTTATCAAACATTTCATATTTCTGCATAAGCTGACCAACTATCGAAAACCTCTAAAGTAGACCTTTAATGAGTTAGATAGAGAGATAGAAGAAGAAAAAAATAAACTGGCTGATGCAGATGATAACAATTCAGGGCGAGAAGAAAAGGCTAGAATACAGCAGAAAATACAGGATTTAATGATAGAAAGGACAGCCAGGTTAGAAGCGCTGTCTACTAATAGAGCACAGCTAGCATCACAAACAAGCAGAATCAGAGAAACTATAAACAGAATACTTTATGAAAACACTACGCTAGCAGAAAGAATAAGGACTCTGTTCAGAGAACAGGGGATTACAGTAGCATATTAACAGCCCTTGGGTTTGCTATCTCTACACTCGTTTATGCTTTAACAGGGGGTGTGCCAACAGGGCCAGTAGTGCCTCCAACGCCTCAGGTGGATTAGAAAACAATTACATCATCTAGCAAACTTAATAAAGAAGTTAGCAGCTAAAGCGCTTGATGCTCTGCCTGGCATAATAGGTAGTGCTGTTAGTTGGGTTTTGTCCACTATAGGCAAAGTGGCTGGTTATATGGCTGACCATCTGTGGACGTTGGGAGTTCTGGCTGCTGGTTTAATTTTTAGTGAAATAAAGTATTGCTAATCCAGTAAAAGTTAAAAACACAACAAGGGCTGTCTTTTCGCTAGTGTGTCTGTTGGGGTGAAGTATATTAACAGGCGGTGGGCTGCTTTCTGGATGTGGGCTGCTTTCTGGTTGTGGGTCGCTTATAACTGGTGGTGGATCGCTTTCTGGTTGTTCAAAATTTTGTAAAATGGATGGGGCAGGCCTTGTGTTTAAACCTTGATTATGCTCTAAGTTTTGGTCGTCTCCAGCTATAAGGATTTCATTATTATAATTCTGTATCATGCCAATCTGCAGTCTAAGGTGAGAGGGTAGCATGTATAATCCATGGCCTACAACAAAGTCAACCTTTGACCTAGCATGTGCAAGAACGTTTTGGTATCTTTGTATGCTGGAAGGCAAATCAACAGCAGAGTTAATAGCATCTTCTAAATTGGCCAGAAATTGTTTTCTAGCGTCAAAGCCTGTAGACTGATCCACTATGCTAGACTTGGTCTGTGCTTGTGCTCCTAATAGACACCAAACGTATGTCCGTATGGAGTCATTGAGTCTTTGCACTCCTGGCATTGTTAGACCTTCACCTTTATCTAAGATAAATGTTGCCCAAGCATTAGGATGTTTTTGTTCTATGGATCCCAATCGAACTTGTTTGTTTGGTTGAAAAGAGGTGTGGTCAGGCCAGTAATCATAATTATATTCTCTACGTTCGCCCCACAAATACAATGTGCCTAACCCATGATTGCGGTTGTCTAAAATCAGTTGAAGGATTAATGTTAAATTCGTTGCAGATTCTTTCATATGCATTATAGTCCATTGGGCTGTTAAATGGATTAAACATGTTGTCGTTGGGGAGGCGTACTTGTAGTTCAGTTAGTATGCGTCTATACTGGTAATAAACATGAAAGTTATATACTGACCTTACTAAGAGATTGGGGTGATATAAATGGTTTGTATATGAAACACTACAACCAGTAGTTGAGCAGTAAATTGCAAAATTTAACTGATTTTGGTAAAAAGCCATAGGGCGGGTTGGCCATGCATTTGCCACTCTATCACTCTTTATTGGAGGATTTAAATATCTAGTTAGTGGGTTTACAAGTCTGACTTGAAAGCCATATGTTTTATCTACTGCAATGGTTAGGTCACTAAAGTCCAAAGATTTGGGCTCATAAAACGCTCCTGCATTGTAAGTGACGCTTTCATTATATTTAATAGGTTCCATTTTTAAATAGTTTTTAAAATAGTTAAAAATGCACATTTATATAACCCAACAAAACAAGTTTGTGTTCTTAAAGTATCCAATTGACAATAGGCGCGGTGATTGTAGGGTTGCCGTTAGAGAAATTGGTTTTAAAGTAAAATGGATTAACATATCTGAAAAAGCTAAGAATAACTGGGTGGATATTAAGGACGAACAAAGTAATCTATTAAAACATTTTAAAATACCTGATGGTTACAACTTTTGTTCTTTAAGAGAAGTATTTAGCAATTTTGGCATCAAGTTAAGAATTAATGAGGCAAATCTTATAATTACTATGAATTTTCCATAACTTGATGAAAGAAGGGAGTACGTTTTTCCTAGAAGCCTTGCTCGAATTTTGGGTTTTTATGATGGTGGTAAAACGTATCATATTAAAACACATATGTACTTAAATAGCGGTCTTTATGAGTATGTAGGTAGTAGGCCGTCCGATTTTCTAATTAACCCAATGCGGTTTGTCCGTTTACAAGAGTTAAAAACAGATCGTAATTTGTTTAATGGCAATCCATCTACAGTTCTAAGAGCGCTGCCATCAACTAAGTTGGGGTTTTGCGATTATCAGTTAAACTCATTTGGTGAAAACAGCCAATTCAAAGAATTAGTTGAGGGGTCTATAAATTCATTGGACGTAAAAATAACTAACCAAGATGGAAGGCCGGTTGTTTGTTCTGATTTATTAATAGTGCTGGAAATAAAAGAGCGTACTGTAAACCATTAGATTTTCATGCCATGGAGAGAATGTTCTTATCTGTGTTCAAGATCGCCCATTTTTATGTGCACGAAACCCCCCCATTTTAAAATAACGATTACTTCGATTTTTGGAGGTTTTTGCGTGTTAATTTTGGTGTCCATTGGGCTGTTAAATGGATTAAACATGTTGTCGTTGGGGACAATTTTTTTTAAATGCTGATCGATGAGAATGAGGACCCACACTACCCTGCTACGACCTGAGAACCTAAACCTATGCTAAAGCACCAGTTGCGGTATATCACTGCGACCTAGGGACGCAGAGATAGCCCGCACACATGGTGGCTAAATACTAGGGACAAGGACTTACCCAAGGGACTCTAATCTCTAAACTACTACTACCCCCCACCCTTTCCCCAGGACTCGCCCTTCTCTTTGACCCGGATCACTACCAAACTAGTCGCTGCATCCCTAAAGGAGGCAACGACAAGTACCCTACACTGCACTGGCCACTACGTTCTAAAAGGAGGCAGTAGCTAACACCCCTAACCCTACTGCCTAACGCTACACCCCTTCTACCACAACCATGGGACAACCCATCCCGGCCCGGAAAGCTCCAGTCCTCGGCACTGTATGTGGCCCCTCGCAGGCTGACACCTCCCGGAAGATTCTGCACCCCGGCACTGACCGTGGCTCCCCCGCAGGCCAACCTCTCCCCGAAGACTCTACACCCCGGCGCCGACCATGGCTTCCCTGCAGTCTGACTCCTCTCCCGCGCTGGGCACGACACCTAACGCACACCAGACGCCCTCTTGACGAGTCCGGGGCTCGAAGGACGCCTCCTCCTCTGAAGGCCCCGCCGGACACTGAGGGTGAGGGAAGGCCTGGTGCAACGCCCTCTCACAGGACGCCCGAACAGGGAAGAGCAACAGGTGGCTGGAGAACTCCCAGAAGAACCCCGGTAGCAGGAGGAGAGCTGCCTCACAGATGGCAGACAGCCTGGATGGTCTCCCTCTCCGGGAAAGCAGCAGGCAACAGGAAACCGCCGCTCACCTGCCGGCACGCGGCAGTAGACTGCGGTGGTCTGGCCCAGCCTCAGGAAGGAACAGGATACCTGCTGACACAACTGTAGGCCACTACTGTAATGTTGCTACTACCCGAGTCATCAAGGCTCATAGGCTACTTGGTAAAGCTTTAATCCTCCATCTCCTTTGCCTACTTCCCACTCGGGCATGAGAGTGACCCCTTGAATTTCGAGTACACCCCCCCCCCCCCCAACCCGTTACTTTGGGGTTATCAGATCCATTCCCTGTCAACCCTTACAACAGCAGTAACACAATATTCTCTCTGAGCCAATCTACGCTATCACATATGAAATTATTAATCACACACAATTCTCGGAGAAATAAAACCAATCTAAGCAATCCAACACGGACTCCATGGGCCCCCTTAGGAAATACTAAATAAACTATGAAATGGGCAATTTCACAAGGAAATATTTCCACATAGTAATCAGTAGTAATACACATATCAAAAAACAACAACAACAAAAGAACAAAAAAAACCTAATCAATTTTTAACGGTTCACAGTTCTAGCATATTCATACAAGAGAATCGGCTCGCAGCCACAATCCTTCACATTCTTACCCCTCTTTGCACTGTCAATTATAATCATATCAACACAACACGATTTGTTCACCAAAATTTCCATCCAGCACCCCACTCTCATGTCATCTCTTGTCAGATAACCCAGTGGTTAATTCTTGTTATGCCAACACAACCATACTTCATACAATATTACATGCTGCACACCCTCCGTTTTTATCCTATCAACTGCTGAGCTACCCGCCTTAAACTTTACCTTACCCTTCTTTCCGACTACTAAAATTCATAATGGGACTGTCTCCCTACAACCTAAGATATCTTTCTCCAACCCCTATTCTGTCACAAACACATACATCCCTGCATGTGTGTCGACTATCATTTACTTAAAAAAACCAAAACCACTTCTAACCATATGGACTCGAGAGAATGTCTTTATGCGGGTTCACGACCACCCATGTGATTCTGCCCGAAAACCCCCATTTTCACATACAAATCGCGTCCATTACATATCAGTTTTGACCAAATTTAACACCTGTTTTACAAAAAAGTTAACACCTCAAAACTGTCAAATATTAACGAAATTAGCACATTGAAACGGGGGCTTACGTGCTAGATAAGATTTGGTGATTGTGAACCAACATATTTCCATTCTCTCTGAGAACATAAAAATGAACTGAAAACGTATATGGTTTGACGGCGCTCGCCGCCAGACTGTTCCAAAATCAATATAGCCACCACAGCCGCAGCGGGTTTACCTCGTTAATGCGCATGCCCAGTGGACTTAAGTCCACTGAGCGCGCCCACTACTACACGGTGGGGGGCGGGTGGGGGTGTGTGGGTGAGGCGGGTGGGGTTGGAGGTGTGTGGGGTGTGCAGGAGTTGCCTCCCTTAATATTATTTTCGACCCCCGTAATATGGGTGATCGTGAACAAAGATATTTACATTCTCTTACAGGAACATAAAAATCTAAGGGTTTACAGTACGCTCTGACTGACGTAGCTTGTACTTAACTTAAGAACCTAACTAGTACTTACTTAAGAACATAACAAGAACCAAACTAGTATTTAACAAGAACTTATAATTTACTTACACTTTACTTGTAATTTACTTGAACTTAACTTTAAAAGCACTTTCTATAACTAACTTAACTTGAACTTATCTAGTTCTTAACTTGTACTTTATCTAGTTCTTAAAAACTATTCCATAGAAATGGATCTACTGCAGGAGGTTGCACTTTTTTTGCAGAAGGCGGTTCTTCTTCTTTTACTGTGGGGGCTTGCGGCTTTGTTGTTAGTATGGTGTTAGGTATTTGTATGCTAAAAAACACCCCCACCAACAACAGCAGCTCCCAATACATAATGATACATCTTATCGTTTGATTGTGTTGTTGTTAATTGTGTTGTTGTGGCGGTGGCGATGCTGAAATTACTATCTAACAATTTTTGTTTTGCTGATGGTTTGATTTTCTCAGTCTGTTCCATTCAGCCAGTTTACGCCCCGCCTCAACACGCCCAGGACTTTAGACTTAGTAACATTACTCACTTGCGGTACATTTACTTGGGGCACATTCACTTGTGGTACATTCTGCTCTGTGGACGCCTGTGGCGTCTTCTTCTCCTGATCGCTCTTTTTTTTTTTATTGCGATTAAAATTTTAAATTTATGATCAAAATTAATATGATTAAAAGTAATTAATCCCATGATGAATGGACATAGCATCGTCCCAAATCTGTAGTACATGTCACATGCAAGAGTTTCTAGGGACTTGTTTAAAACCGGATCTTGTGATAAGTCGTATTTTAAATCTTCTTCTGAATCAACCGGCGCCATCTTACTTACTAACTTGCATATAGACTAATTATTGTCTGACCCACTGATCTAACCATTTTTGACCATAGCTGCGCTTCGTACTAGCGTAGTACTTCTCAACGTCTGAAGTAGGCAGTTGCTGAATCTGTTCAATACTTAGTTTCAACACCTAAATACTGTCTAGTTTTTCCACACGCAGCCAGAGAATATAATCTTTCTTTATGGCAGTTGTCTACGGAGTAGTTTGCTTGCTCCTCACACTTTAATAGTTCGTCACAATCCATTTTAAAAAGCAATAAAAAATAATATAATACTTTTAAAACCATGAGTTTAACGCTGGTTAATTATGCAGTGCCTATCGTTGGCGTTATAGTCTATTCACTCTTGCAAAATGTTTGTTAGGAATAAAACCGCCCAACATGGGGAAGATAGAAGATTCGCCAAAACTAGTTGCAAACCTCATTTTTGCTTTAACAACAAAAGATTATATGATTAAAAAGCACATAGACAGTCTTTCGTATTATGATTTATTTTAATTATTTTTTTAGTTAATAAAAAGATGAGTGAAAAAAAGATTATCAATACGATTTACCATTCTGCTGTGATTAGCGGCCTTAGTATAGGCTATTGCGTGTTAGCAAAAAGCATGTTTAAAATGAAGCCGGCGGATCTAGAAGGTTAGACATTGAGGACATGTTAAGGTTATAGTTGTAATTACTGCAGGCATTGCGTCAAAAGACTTTCTGTTACAAGGGGATTATACAGAAACTGTTAGTTCATAGAAGGATTAATTTATAAGAAAATAATTTATAAAAAGATGGCAGGAGTAGTTATGATGGTTGGAGGAGCTATTGTTAATGCATTGGCCTTCTCTGGAAGCAATTATATGTTTAGTAAATTGCGGTCCGATGAAGAGAGAGAGACGTCATAACAAGGCAATAGAAGATTTAGCTAAGGCAGAGACGCTTTACGAGAAAAGACGAATTGCTCACTTAGACTTTATTAATAAAAAGTTAAGGGAACAGGGTCATGCAGAGCACACATTTAAGACGTTGATGAGGCAATGAATGAGTATTACTTATGTGACAGGAAAGAAGTTTCTTACATCCACCGCCAGAACTGTCTGACTTTTATGAACCGTCAGAAGAACAGAAAATAGCAGAAATTGGTTTTATTGTGGGTGCTAGGGAGCAATCTATATTCTTGCACAACAATCTAAAAAAAACAATTAAAAACACAATTAAAATACAGTCCTTCTTATGGACAATACGATGTGCAAATTATATTTATTCTCCTAAAGGGTATTGGAAAGGAAGGACCGCTATTGAAAAACTGAGTAAAGCTGCTAGAGTGTCTGAATCAGATGCGAAAGACTGGCTTTCAAAACAGACAATTTGGCAAATATATCTGCTGCCCCAAAGAATAATAAGGCCTAGCTTTGTTAACTCAGTTCCAAATGACACCCAGCAAATGGACTTGTTGTATCTTCCACATGATAAAGTTAGAAGAAAAAAGTTTAAGTATGCTCTAACAGTTGTTGACATGGCTTCAAGATACAAAGACGCTGAACTCTTAACGGATAAAAGCTCAACTGCTGTGGCTGTGGCTTTACAACAAATATACATGAGAGGCCATTAAAGTATCCTAGCATGATCCAGGTTGATGATGGAAAAGAGTTTAAAGGTTCTGTAAACCAGCTGTTTTTAAGCGACATGTTACAGTTAAGAGAGGGATCCCAGGCAACCATCGATCACAAGCCCTAGTAGAAAACTTTAATAAGAATCTAGCAGAACGCCTGTTTACCTATCAATATCACAGAGAAATTATGGACACTACGAAGTACACTACAAAGTACACTACGAAGTACAGAGAACGCAACACGAATGGGTTAGGAGATTGCCAGCAGTCTTACGTGCCATGAACAATGAAGAATTTAAAGCATCAGGCCTTAAACCAGTAAACGCAATTAAATTAAAAAAAAATTAGCATTACTGAAGATGTGCAGGGGACTCAAAAACTCTTGCCGTTTGGACTAAAAGTAAGATACTTGTATGCTCCTGGAGAGGCAGAGGGCGATGTTTAGAATTAGAGCCACAGACCCTATATGGAGCGTAGATGTGTATGAAGTTGAAAGAATTATGAAAACAGACCTTCCGTGTATTATTTAAGAGAAACTCTTTCTTCTAGCGGTGCTACTACGTCTAAAAGGCCCGCCCTAAAAGATCCTTTGTTCGTGAAGAGCTGCAAGTTGTCCCGCCAAACACAGTGAGTTAACAAAAAAAATAGTATTTATTTATTTGTTAAACTTATTTATTTGCTAAACTTATTTTTTTGCTCTATTTTGGGTTTAACTGATCATGTGTTTGTTTTTCAATGTTCTGTTTAATTGCATCAGTGTCTACCTGCCGTGAAGTAAACGTCTTTCTCACTCCTTTGAAGTTCAATTTTCTGTCGTCTATAATCATCACCGTCAGCCATAAGCTTCTGAATTCTTCGTCCGTAATGTTTTCATCCTGTAATGATTTGCTTATTCTTAATCTTAATGAGCAAAGTTTGCTGATGCTAGGGCAACAATGGCAGTGTGCTTTTGTAATTTAGGAGTTAATTTTTTTAAAACAGCACTTAAACCAATAGACATGGCGCCTAACCCTAACCGAGACCTCCTAATGCTAAAGAGGCTGGTGCACCAACCCAGTAGCTAAAACAGCAATGCCAGACCCAGCACTTACGCTAGCTACAGCTGATGATCCAGTAATTACATAAGAAAGAGTATTTAAAGCTTTAGCATATTTCTTTCTAGTAACTCTATACTTATCCAAGTCGCTTTCTATTTCCTTTTGAAGTTCAGTTATTTGCTTTAACTAAACTGTTGAACCTCCATTTTTAAACAAGATTTTTTTTAAAATTAATCTTATACATATCTTCTTAGTATCCTTCTGGCAGCACTTCATCAACAGAGTAAAACGCAATAAAATCAACATACTTAATGAAAATAAAGTCAAGTACTGTTAGTTTGTCTTTGTCAACCATTATAGTAACTTGTCGGATGATGCAAGGGTGTTTATTTCATCTCCGTTTTTAGTAATAACAATAACGAGCTTAAAAGGGGCATCCAAGTTTTCAGCCTTTATTTGTATGCCTCTAATAAACGCATGTTCTGGCAAACTAGTATTGCCCTCCTCGGAGTAATAAATAAGCGAAAAATCATCGTCATTTGCCTAGGTAGTGATTCTAGTTTTGGGGTAAATTCTAAGCCGACGGTGTCGCTCCCCACTTCAGCTAAGACTTCTTTCTCTGTAGCACATATTCAGAACCTCGCTTAGTTATTTCAATCTGCTTTTTCTGTTGTGTTCCTGGGACAAGGCTAACAGAGTTGGACCAGCATTTAAGGCTTTCTAAAATTGTTGTTCTTATCATAGTATACATTGGGGCTTCGTAGTTCAAACTTTAAATTCCAGTCAATTTCAGGAAGCAACGCCCAAGCATTCTCTCTTTTATGAAGTTTGTATTCACGTTTGCCAAAATCGTTTGCTCTTAAATTTCTTATCTTCTAGGGCAGGATGCGGCTGCCGTTTTTGTCTTCAATTTCTGTTCGTTTGTAAACCCCATCATCTGTTATGTTCAAATCCATAAACATTTCCTGACACTCCTATTAGATCAAACTCAGTTGTGTCTGCTAGGTCTTTTAGCTCTACTGCAGTGCATTTAGGAGCTAGCTCCACTTTTGATTCTGGCCAGTCAGACATTCTTTTTATAATATTAAAATTATAATAAACAAATTGTTATAAGCAATCAATAATAAACAATCTACAATAAACAAACGTATTGAACTGGGGGGTCAGTCGCAAGCATAGTTTAGCGTGCTTAGACTTTTCTAATGCTCTTTTTTTTTTTTTTAGCTCATCTTTGTCCCGTATTATATAATTTTCACTTAAACATTCTTCAAAACTATCTTTGTCCTTAGTGTAAAATAATACAACGATTTTAACTGCGATCTAAAGTCTTTTAAGGACAGCATTATATTTTTGAGTTAAGAGCCACACAGAAACTAAGGCGTGACGTCACTAAAGGCTAGCTTTGAGAGAGCTTTTCTTTTTTTAACAATGTCTCGTTCAGCTGAACAGTCATCAATAATAAACAGTGTTTCAGTTCCCTCAAATAGTTTTATAGTAATGTTCTAAACAGTCGCTCAGTTTGTCGCTAGGATCAACTAAAAATATATTATCGTCTGTCCAAATAAACTTCCTTTCTTTGTAAGACTTGTTGTGCTTAATGGTTGTGCAGAATTATACAATTGTGCTCGTAATGAAACCTGTATATTGTTTGTAACAAATCAAGTACGAAGACAGTTTTCCCACACCAGTTAATCCGCAGATAAGAGAACAGTGCGGATCTTTAGGAAGAAACTTCAAGCTATCCATCTGTTTTTATTAGAATATTTCTTCTGCATTTTAATGAGCCGCGTCTTTTAGCCTGTTTTCTTCAATGTTTAACTGAGCATCACAAACCATAAAAATGTGCATTTTTTATTGGGCCGTTTCCGTCTGCTTTCTTGTGAATATTTATTTTTATACCATCTTGCCCTACCCTTTCCACTTCCAAACAACCTGTTGTCAAATGTAGATCTAAAATCCAGCCACAGCCCATATTTGTTTATTAAGTAGTCTTCGAGCCTTACATCATAAAGCGAAGTTTTTTACATACCGATCAACTGCAGGATCCCTTTGCCTACCTCCAGCAAATAACTTTCTTATTTCATCAAAGTGTTGGTGAGGTAAAAGTCCGCGCCCTGAATACAACTGATCAGACTTGCCATTTATTGCACAGTCAACCTTCTCAATTTTGGATTATAAAACGCTTCTGATTCTCTCTGAAAAGGAGTTGTTTCTTCAGTAACAATAACAAAATTCCTTTTAAGACTTTAGAGACTGATTTAAATGTATGTTCCAAAGAGTGTCTCGCTTGTTTTTATTTTCTGTATGGCGTGTATAAAACGTTTCATAATAATAACCGTTTTACTTTTATACTGGGTTTAAGATTGTTCTAGCCAGTTCAGGGTTTAGTAACAACATCAAACTCAAGAGAGATGTCGCTAACTGTGTATTTAGCTAAGGGGTCTTCAGACAGAACAACAGAATCGCTAGGATTAAATGTCAGATGATAGAAAGTTTTTCTTTTAGTGCGCCTTGGTAATATGGCATATGCGTCTTTAACAGCTCAAAATCCAGAGGGATGCAAAATCTGTTGCCAAATGCTTCTGCTACTGCCTCATCTTTTAACATCATTCTTTGCATCCTCCGCTTTAAGCCTGTGCTTGAGACGTTTGGGCTTTGTATTCCCTGATAAACTTTCTCTTTTCTTTCTTTTTTAGGCAGCCATAGATCAGAATAAAGGGCAAAAATGTCTGCCTCGTCTAGTACAAACACTGCTCTGCCCTCCAGTTTAATTGCCATATGTTTAACGATTGCCCTGCCTAAATTAGCAACAACAGTAGCATTAGGAATCTATCGATTTAATATCTATTTGGAATGCTAGTTTAGCCGTGCCTGGCATTATAACATCGCCAGCGCCAAGATCTGGGAACATAACTGTTAATGTTTGTTCAGGCTGAACTGTTGATGGGTATTTACACTAGTAACGGTCTGCCTTATACCTCTTACGCCATGGGGTTCCTTCTACTTTTCTGTATGGATCGAGGTCACAACCGTATGAGTTCATTTTTATAAAACAAAAAGAATATAAATAAAAAATATGGATGAAGATTTTGACGCGATTGATCTGTTGGTGGAGAAGAAGAAGATGAAGAACTAGTCCCTCATTGCAAGAAGAGCTTGAAGAAGCAGCGGGCCCATTAAGTAAAGGGCCTAAAGGAGAGGGTTCTTCACTCCTTAAAGCTGTCAAGAACTAGAAGGAGTAGGTTCTTCACTCCCTAAAGCCCGTAAAGGACTATTGCAAGAAAGAATTCAATCATTCTATAAAGCATAGGACGAGAGCTGCCAGAAGTAGTTGACCCTAACGATTTTGAGGAAGATGGTGGGCATTTGTATATAAGAACTGGTGCAGGAGATCGCGTAAAGTTACTTCAACGCAAAACCCAAACAAGTTTTTAAAACGAAGCACAATTAGGCAAAAACTCCTATTGCTAAGGCAGGACACTTAAACCTTTAGAGCTTAGAGCCGAAGTCGTTAGTCTTTTTACAGAGCTTTGGACAAGAGTTGCCAACACAATCTAAAATACAAAACATTCCTCTTCAAGATTTAACTCAAGAAGCAGATGAATCAGTTAAAAGAGCAGAAGAACTAATAGCAGAAATTGAAAACAAGTTTTAATGAGGAGACGCAGTTAAAAACAATTGACAATTCTCCATTGCCTATGCGTGAAATCCTGGGGCTTAATGAGGCTTACGAACAATAAGGGGCGAACTAACAAACAATTTGACAAAGCTTGGTGAGCTGGATAGAGAAATGAAGAAGAAAAAAATAAACTGGCTGATGCAGATGATAACAATTTAGGGCAAGAAGAAAAGGCTAGAATACAGCAGAAAATACAGGATTTAATGCTACAAAGGTCAGCTAGGTTAGAAGTGCTGTCTACTAACAGAGCGCAGCTAGCATCACAAACAAGCAGAGTAAGAGAAACTATAAACAGAATACTCTATGAAAATACTACGCTAGCAGAAAGAATAAGGACTCTGTTCAGGGAACAGGGGATTACAATAGTTAGTATATTAACAGCTGTAGGGTTTGCTATCTCTACACTCGTTTATGCTTTAACAGGTAGTGCGCCAACAGGGCCAGTAACGCCTCCAACACTCAGCCTGGTAAAAGTTGGATTAGAAACAATTGCATCATCTAGCAAGCTTATTAAAGAAGTTAGCCGCTAAAGCGCTTGATGCTCTGCCTGGCATAATAGGCAGTGTTGTTAGTTGGGTTTTGTCTACTATAGGCAAAGTTGCTGGTTATATGGCTGACCATCTGTGGACGTTAGGAGTGCTAGCTGCTGGATTAATTTTTAGTGAAATAAAGTACAGCTAATCCAGTAAAAGTTAAAAACACAACAAGGGCTGTCTTTTCGCTAGTGTGACTGTCAGTGTGAGGCACATTAATGGTGGAGTGCTTTCTGGCTGTGGGGAGCTTTCTGGCTGTGGGTTGCTTTCTAGCTGTGGGGCGCTTATAACTGGATCGCTTTCTTCAGGGCTAGGTACTTTCTTTAAAATGGATGGAGCAGGTCTTGTGTTTAAGCCTTGATTGTGTCCTAAGTTTTGGTCGTCTCCAGCTATGAGGATTTCATTGTTATAATTCTGTATCATACCAATCTGCAGTCTAAGGTCAGAGGGTAGCATGTATAATCCATGGCTACAACAAAGTCAACCTTTGACCTAGCGTGTGCAAGAACGTCTTGATACCTTTGTATGCTGGAAGGCAAATCAACAGTAGAGTTAATAGCATCTTCTAAATTAGCTAGAAATTGTTTTCTAGCATCAAACCCTGTAGACCGATCTAGTATGCTAGACTTGGTTTGTGCTTGTGCTCCTAATAGACACCAAACGTATGTCCGTATGGTGTCATTAAGTCTTTGCACGTCTGGCATTGTTAGACCTTTACTTTATCTAAGATAAATGTTGTCCAGCATTAGGGTGTTTTTGTTCTATTGGACCCAATCGAACTTGTGCTTTTGGTGAAAAGAGGTGTGGCCGGGCCAGTAGTCATAAGTATATTCTCTTTTTACAACCCCACAAATACAAAATGTGCCTAACCCATGATTGCGGTCTAACTTTTGTTTAAAATCAGTTGAAGGTTTAATGTTTAAATTCGTTGCAAATTCTTTCATATGCATTATTGTCCATTGGGCTGTTAAATGGATAAAACGCATTGTCGTTAGGGAGGACTACATTTAGTTCAGTTAGTATTCGTCTGTACTGGTAATAAACATGAAAGTTATTACTGACCTTACTAAAAATTGGGATGGTTTAAATGGTTTGCATATGAAACACCGCAGCCAGTAGTTGCGCAGTAAACGGCAAAATTTAACTGATTCTGGAAAAAAAGCCGTGGGGTGGGATGACCATGCTGATGGCGCTCTATCATTCTTTATTGGCGGATTTTAAATATCTAGTTAGCGGGTTTACAAGTCTAACTTGGAAGCCGTTATGATTCATCTACTGCAATGGCTAGATCGCTAAAGTCTAATATTTGGGATTATAAAACGCTCCTACATTGTAAGTGGCCACTTTCGTTATATTTAAAAGGTTCCATTTTTATAAATTAGTTTTTTAAATAGTTATAAAAAAGATGCGCATCTATATAAACCAACAAAACAAACGTGTGCCCTTAACGTAACCCAATTGACAATAGGCGCGGTAATTATAGGGTTGCCCTTAGAGAAATTGGGTTTAAAGTTATGTGGGCTAACATATCTGAAAAGGCTCAAATAACTGGATTAATGTTAAGGACGGGCAAGGCAATCTATTAAAACAGTTAAAAATTACCCGATGGTTACTACAACTTTTGTTCTTTAAGAGAAGTATTTAGCAATTTTAACAATAAGTTAAAAATTAATGAAGCAAATCTTATAATTACTATGAATTTCCAGAACTTAAAGAAAAAAGGGGTATGTTTTCCCTAGAAGCCTTGCTCGAATTTTGGGCTTTTATAATAGTGGCGAAACACATAGCTTCAGCACACACGGCCTTGTAGAATGGGGCATTTATGAGTTTAAAGGTAATAGACGTCTGATTTTCTCGTGAACCCAATGTTGTATGTCCATTTTACAACAGTTAAAAACATGTGCTAATTTGTTTGCTGGCTATCCATCTACAGTTCTAAAGGTTCTGCTACCAACTAGGGTGGGGTTTTGCGATTATCAGTTATATACGTTTGACGGAGACAGCCAATTTAAAGAATTAATTGACTTAGATATAAACTCATTGGATGTTAAAAATAACTAATCAGACGGAAAGCCAGTTGTTTGTTCTGATTTATTGATAGAGCTGGAAGTAGAAGATCGTATTAGAAAAGTAGTAAGGACCCAGTCCCGCGGGCGTTAATAGTGCTGGAAGTAGTTAGTCGAGTTAATCTTTTAAAGTTCTCAATGTCCTACAGCATATGAACGCTCAGAACTAACGTAGATTCTCTTGTTATGTTAGAGACTAGTGATTTTTTGCTAACAGCAGTTGTGTTTACTTGATGAAGAGTAAAGCGCAGATTAACATTTGTGTGATGAAATACTTTGTTTTCAAGAGGGCTTGCTTGTAGTTGTCGTGAGTTATATATTTTTTTACAACTTCTTTACTTATGCCTTTAGCCTTCTTCATTACAGAAGTCTGGCTGGCAACGCTGTACTCTTTGACCGCAGCCCAACATATTCTTTGATAACTGTCCCATTAAGTTCATCCTTCATCTTTCCAATCACTTTCTTGTTTACAGTTGAATGTAAAGGGCTGTCTTTTGGATAGTCGCATGTGTCGTACCACCCATCAACTCCTTTAGCGACTTCTGTTTCTAAGTCCTTATAGAAGTCTTCTGTGGGAACGTCTAGAATAAAACTATCAGTGTCTGTGTAAAGGACTCTTGCTTCTAGGTACCGCGGTTTTTAAAGTAGTCATACAGAAATTCTAACATCAATAACTTTGACAACTCTAATACGGTAAAGCCGATAACACCGGCTTGTCCAACTTAACATCCTTTTTCTTCATCATAATGCCAACCAGGCTGTCATTAAATCTTCTAAAGTCTTGATAGTTGGGTTTAGAGGCAAACTTAATTGCTTGGTTTTCTTTTGTAACTAATTTAACATCTTTACGATTGTGTACGTTCTCCATAGTTTTGCCAAAACAGCTGTTGTTCATCAGTTTAAAGAAGTCTTTTTCTGAAGCGTCAGTGGCTTGGGTTCTAAGATCAGTATTTCTCTTGATGTATGGCCTCATAAAGGGCTCTTGATCAAAAGCAATGATTCTATGAGCTGCTGTCAGCTTTAATCCGTGTCTTAAGTAAAACTGTAACAGTCTGTAATGGCACACATATTTAGTCTTGTGCCTAAGATTGGGAACAAGTTTAGGCGGTTCAATAGGGCTCATCTTTAATCTTTCTGCGGCTAGGGGGTAATCGTTATGGAGATCGTTGTAGTTCATATGGGTATTCTAAGTCTACTTCCAAGATTAGTCCTATTGGATTATCAGGCGTAAGCTGTAACAACATACCTAACACAGTATTAACATCATGAGGCCCTTTTATCATTGTAAAGTTACGTAATGGAAGCGGTTGACTCATAGCCCATCCATACAGATTGTTAGCATCTAAGTACATTAGATAGTTGGATGGTTTAGTGGGATCATAATCGTCTAAATATTTGTTGTTAGCTTTACAGTAAGGATGTGAGGCCATGCTAATACCTTCCCTCAGCCCGTCTTCAATCATCTGAAGTGTGGGTAAATCAGAAATTAAGTCAATCTGAATGTTTGTAGACTTTAAGAATGCGTCCCAAGAAAGGCCAGGCGCGGAGATGTAATGTGATGAGTCTAAGTTGTAATGTTTCATGCATGTAGATCTGTAATTCTGAAAGACGTCTGCTAATAAACACACGTCAGCCAATAAATATTGATCGTGATAGTCGCCCATTGTTTCACAGTGTAATTCTGCCCAGGCTTTCTGTGCGTATTCATAGTCAGCATCAGTTATGTCTTTGCCTCTAAGACTAGAAAAGAAAGCGCCTTTAGGGGGAAGTGAGTCTTCGTCAAACCTGTTCCACGAGTTCATGTATTCATAAGGGTAAACTCCTTTACGCACTAAAGATGGGTCAAAGTATTGTTTAGTGATTGGAAAGTCTTGTAGCGATCCAGCTAACTTATCCAAACTAGCCATCAGATGTTGGGCAGAGTCATAAAAGGATAAACTGTCAAGAGTAAAAGTCATGTACTTTTCTGAAGACTGTGCAATGCAGGTAAACCCTCTTATATTCAGAAGTCACTGCTTGCATGATGAAATGAGAATCGTAGCCTCGTAGGTTATGAAAGAAGATAGGCAGTTTCCATGTCTTAGGATCAACCTTAAGCTGAAGATTACAATTGTTGTGTGCGGCCCCTCTAAACTTCCCAGTAATGTGATCGTGGTCTCTTACTGCGTTGCCTAATAATTCTTTATTGCAAATCCAACAGTGTGTAGATGAGTCATAACGTTCTTGGTCTTCAGGAGTCATAACAATGCCTGAAAGATTTAGTTGGTTGGATAATTGATTGCGAAGTTGTTTCATCTGATCTAAAAATCTGCTGGCTGCGTTGGGACTCTGTAAATCTCGGGTGTTGTGTGTTGACCATCTGACCTAACAACAATAAACGCATAAGAACAGATCTGATGGTGGGTTAATAAGGTTGTTTTTTGTTCTTGCTGTTGTGGGCCGTTAGTACTGCGGCAATATTGATTCAAAGTCGGCATAAACCACGTACGGACCTCATTTGCATTTTGTGTAAATTCTTAAAACTAACTTTAGACCCTGGTTTAGGTGTGAGGAGTTTGGTTTCACAGTCTACAAAACTTTTACAATGAGTTCTATGACTGGCAGCTGCTTCTATATTTGGGATTCTAACTAAACACCTTCTACAAAGTTCTTGTTTAGATTTATGCTTTGATGTATATTCTAACAGTCTGCTTATTGTTCTGATTAAAACATAATGACTCTTAGGGCCATCTGCAAACAGGATCAAGTCTACATGTTTGTTAAGCGGTTCGCCTAAAGTCGGGGCGTTGGGAGAAACCCTTAGAGGCACTATATCATCTTCTACAGACCATGTGTATACGTTTACAGTGATTGGTTTGTTTTGCTCTTCAAACTGAGATATGCTTTTTATGCTTACTGGAAAGTTTATGTTATCAAAGTTCAGTTCTTGCTTATATTGTTCATAATTAGAAACTCTGTTAGCATGATTTTAAAAGGATGTAAATGCGCTAAAACACACCACATAAAACACATGTTGTCAGAATTATGTATGCTTAAAACTGCTCGTTTTAACTCTAGCTCTTTTGGGAGGGGAAGGTAAGAATTGCCAACTATAGGATAGAACTTTGTTTGTCTTAATTTGATTTCAAGGACCGTTCCTTCAGACCAGCCAGAGCCCCTTAACTTTTGCCTCCTCACTTGCATGGTTAAACTGTGTAAGCATGTAGTCAGCCAGTTAGAGTTAAAGTCATGATAGCTGATTACTTCTTTCTCCCTTGTTGAAACCAGACTTCCATATTACTATCATCAGGCGTTATATAATCAATCAGAACGGCCAACAAACACTTTTACTGGCGGTTCGCGTTGAAGAGACTCTGGGATTTTAGAGATAGCATGTGCTACGCTTTCATGAACATTTGTGGGGTTAATGATGCCCATGTCTACTTCGCTTAAACATATTGCTTAATTGTTTGTCACTATCAAATATTTCTTGCGTCGTATATAGTTTTCCGTCTCAATTTACTTGTGGCCGTCATTTTTAAAGCCAAAATATTTATGTAGATTAAAAAAATAAATATATATAAAAGTAAGTAAAACAAGCTTTTTATCTTCACCCAAGCGTTGCAACACTTCAAGACACGTTAGCCTTACAATAACGTCCGCTAATATTTTAGCTTTTTCTGAATCACTACAGTCAATGTTCATCACTTTGGTTGCTTCTTTAAATAGCTCACTATGATCTTTTATTATATTGTTTACATCATTCTCAAACCCAGATTCACTAAAATCAATGTTTAACGCTTTCATTGTCTCATTAAATAGTTCATTACAATTCTTTAAATCAGATGCACTAAGTTCAGCAGCCATTTTTTAATCTAAAATAAATAAAAAAATAATTGTAATTCAACTGTTATTTATAGTCTTTTCTAATCGTAAAACCTATCTTTATTAAAGCAAATAGTTACCCCTGAAGGACAAGTAGAAACAGTCAGATTAACATCTTGAGAAGCCATATAATCAACTAATATGGCAAACAATTTTATAGCTTGTGGGGGCCAATAATCTTGTATTTCACTGATGGCCTCCTTCACGCTTGTTTGTATATTTATGTGAATAAAAAGATCAGTAATTGATGTTTCAAACCTGCTCCTTAACCTTTCTCTTTGGCCCTTCCAATTTAACGTGTGAAGTATATTAATAAGCTTTCTAGCTTCTTCGGGCTTCATTTTAAAACAGAATAAAAATTTTAAATTAAAAAATTAATTAATCAATTTCTCTTGTTTTTGTGCAAAAATCAGAAGAAGTTATATGTGTGTGAGTAAGTGGGCAGGGGGCGCACAGAGAGAGCTCCACAGAACTAAAAATACTCCAGAACTGTGTGACTTGCCCGCCGACCGCCGCGTTCTAGAAAGGGCCTTTAACAGGGTCGAAAATAATATTAAGGGAGGCAACTCTGCACAACCCCACACACCCCAACCCCACCCGCCTCACCCACACACCCCCACCCGCCCCCCACCATGTAGTAGTGGGCGCGCTCAGTGGACTTAAGTCCACTGGGCATGCGCATTAACGAGGTAAACCCACTGCGGCTGTGGTGGCTATATTGATTTTGGAACAGTCTGGCGGCGAGCGCCGTCAAACCATATACGTTTTCAGTTCATTTTTATGTTCTCAGAGAGAATGGAAATATGTTGGTTCACAATCACCAAATCTTATCTAGCACGTAAGCCCCCGTTTCAATGTGCTAATTTCGTTAATATTTGACAGTTTTGAGGTGTTAACTTTTTTGTAAAACAGGTGTTAAATTTGGTCAAAACTGATATGTAATGGACGCGATTTGTATGTGAAAATGGGGGTTTTCGGGCAGAATCACATGGGTGGTCGTGAACCCGCATAAAGACATTCTCTACTCGCTGTCCTGTACCAATACGTACGTCACAGATACAGTCTGCACGCGCACGACACCCGCGTCGAGAACCAAGACTCGTCACAAAAGTGAAAAGACACCAATATAAGTTGAATGGTCAAGACCGTACTCCAGTATAAACCACTCGACCACAAATCAGCCTTGGCCCTACTGCACAGTTAACCGATTCCAATGCTGTGCAGGTCAACTCCGAAATCGTTAATCAGTTTCAACGAACTACTACTGTTTACAACTGAAATTGAGCACAATCCCTTTACGATTCACGCAGACACATCTGCACCTGAGTCATACTATGATCCTCAACAAAATGCAACCTCGTATTACCTTCTTACTGACCCCCCTGAAATTAACATGAACTAATTACAACCAATATCTACATCACCGTCCATCAACGGTTATTATATCGAACCCACATTGTCTAGCCAAACTGTCACATGACAATCGAACTCAGGAACCACTATGTACACTACTTACAGAATATACAGAAAAGAGGTAACAACACAAACCGGCTGACAAGAAGTTTCAATCACAGAACCAAGACGACATCATACCAGACAACCAGTATACGCAACAAACACAATACAACTAAACATAACATGAGACAACTACCGTACAACTCGCCATAATACAAGACAACATGACGAATGACACCACCATGAACCTAACAAATCACCAACCTGGACAGACAGACGTTCAACCACACCAATTCTGCAACTGGCTGAAGTGGCTGCCAACAAAGACGACACTGACTCGGCACAGGCCAAGGGCACCCAAACCCGACGAGGACATGGCACTAACTATGACTCGAAGTCACTCCTCAAAAACTAACGGCGCTGCCGCCGCACCAACAAGGAGTACGTCCACTCCGACGAACACCAGGGACCGAAGTGAAGCTACCCCAACGCATTCCGCCCTGGTCGGAATCAAGCGAACTCTACTCACAACACAAAACAGCGATTGGTCAGAGCAGCGTATCCATCCGCAGAGCTGACACGCCCAACCAACGGACTACTTGTTGCTCGTGCAACAACACGACAATTTACCACAACAACTCACAGACTTGACAACACCAACAACAGCCGATATCCTGCCCCGCCTTCTCAGGTGTAGAACCAAAGTAACAAAAGGGTAACAATCGGGAACGAAACCAACCTCCCGCTTCCATCCCTTCAACAAGTGAAGATTGGAATTCAAGAATATTGTATATCTTATTTCCCCAGCCCCCTACCTAGCCTAACCTTCACCTTAACCAAAACCCCAAATCTTACACACGCACGCTCGCACACACACATATATACACATATGCACACGCGCACACGCTCTCTATTTCTGAACTACCATTGCTCCAAACACATGGATGGCTGATTTAGTACCGCCGATCGGTGACACACCCCCCTGCCTAAGTTTTAACTACAGGTTAAAAACCAACAAAAACTTCTCACTCGATCGGCGTTTATCACACCCTACCTATAACAATCCAACTCCCCATCACTCACTCTGTCCTATTGTTACTTTTGATGCACCCCAACATCATCATTCCAACAACATCACTTTTAAATACATCATTAACCGCAGAATACATTAATCAACCTGGTCTAACTCTGCCTCACACGACCTTAACGCAGGCACTTACAGGCAGCCATTACACTACGCTCTACATATAAATTTCATAACTGAGGGTGCTCTGACATGCACGACCGCTATGCAACACGTGCTACAAATACCCCACCCCAGCAACACTTTGCTACGTCATTCCTTCCAATGACACTGACACATGCATATCTTCGACAATGTCAACCTCTCTTGACACAGGTAAATGGAACTTACAGGTTCTCTCTCTCTCTCTCTCTCTCTCTCTCTCTCTCTCTCTCTCTCCCCTCTCTCGGCAAGCGACTCAAGAAGTCTGCCGCCACATTGTCCTTTCCAGACACTGCCTGCACCGTAAACTGGAATGGCTGCAGCTGCAGTGCCCACCTTGTGATCCTCCCACTAGTACTCTAGACCCACAGCTACCTTCCTGGGTTTCGTCCTCAAATGAAAATGTCGCTTGTACCTGCAACCTGCTGTTGCCAAGTTCTTCTTTGTCAACTCACACGTCTCAGCTACCTTGTTCCTTAAGTTAACGACGTCCTCTGCCGCTGTGCGGAACTCTTGCCTTTCTGGTTGCAACTAGAGATCCCTCAGTATCTGCATGGGCCTGCGCATCAGTGGCTTCCTTACAAGGGAAACTCTTGAGACTCTTCCCTTATCCACAGTACGCTGACACTGGACGCAGTGTCACAGTCGCTAAGCCGGACGGCCCTACCACCCCTACCCACGCCTATTACACACTAGAGCAGACAACACAGTACACTAACACAGCTTTACAATCATGCGCACTTCTTTATTTCACACACACACACTATGGCGCCACCACTCACGTCCATCCACAACCACACACCGGTATCTCACTTCTTCACTGACCCACACTACCCTGCTACGACCCTGAGAACCTAAACCTATGCTAAAGCACCAGTTGCGGTATATCACTGCGACCTAGGGACGCAGAGATAGCCCGCACACGTGGTGGCTAAATACTAGGGACAAGGACTAACCCAAGGGACTCTAATCTCTAAACTACTACTACCCCCCACCCTTTCCCCAGGACTCGCCCTTCTCTTTGACCCGGATCACTACCAAACTAGTGGCTGCGTCCCTAAAGGAGGCAACGACAAGTACCCTACACTGCGCTGGCCACTACGTCCTAAAAGGAGGCAGTAGCTAACACCCCTAACCCTACTGCCTAACGCTCACACCCCTTCAATAACTTGCTTTTGATCAGCCAGTTTTGATGTGGAACTTTTTGGGGGTAATGTTCGGCGTGATGTGTCACGACACGCGCCTAGCACAGCAAATCGATCGGCTGTTTTTGCTGGGTAATGCTGTGCAAAGAAGCAATCTACGCCTCTAGACATTGGCTTTTTTTAGTCTGTTTCCTTAAAAAATTTTTTTCCCCCAAACCCATGCTACCCCCCCTTACTGCTAAGCCGGGAAACCCCCCCCAGCCAACACGGGGGGAAAAAACAGCCCCCCCTTTACCAAGGCCTTCTTTACCACACCCATTAGGCCCCCCCTTTAGCCCCCAAAAAACCCCTTTCCCCCCAGACCCCCCCCCGTACCCCTGGCCAAAACCTTTTTAAAGACCTTTTCCCCAAACCCCTCACCGGGGGGGAAAAACCCCCAACTTTTTTTTAGGGAAAATGGGGGATTTTCCCTAAATTTACCACCCCCCCACCCCCCCCAAAGGATCGCCCTTTTTTTACCCGGCCCTAAAACGGCTGGCCCAAAGGGGAAACGAAAAGAACCCCCCCGGGGGCCACTACTTAAAAAGGATAAAAACCAAAAAACCCCTCTGAAAAACCCCCATTTAAAACTTGTTTTACACCCAGTTTTTTGGGGAATTTTTGGGGGAATGCGGGGGCCGGGAAGGGGCCCCCCCCCTTTTAGAAAGAAAAAGACCTTTTTTTAGGGGGGTTAACCCATGTCCAAATGAAAAAAAAAAATTAAAATGAAACAAACCCAAAATTTTTTTTTTTTTGGGGGGGTTGTTTTTGGGGGGGGGGGGCCCCCCCAGGGGGGCCCCCCCCGAGGTTTTTTTTTTCCTTTTTAAAAAAGGGGGGGGAAAAAAAAAAACCCCAACAGCAAAGGGGAAAAAAGGCCAAAAATGAACAAAAAAAAAACAAAGCAAAAAAAAAAAAAAAAAAATTTTTTTTGGGTTTTTAAAAGGGGACTGGGGGGGCCCCAAAAAATTTTTTTTTTTTTGGGGGGGGGGGGAAAAAGGGGGGGGGGGAACCCCCCCAACCCCAAAAACCCCCTCCGCCCCCCAAAAAAAAAAAAAAAAACCCAAAACCCAAAAAAAAAAATTAAAAAACCCCAAAAAAAAAAAAAAAAAAGCGCCCAAATCGCCCCCAAAAAAAAAAAAAAGAAAAAAAAAAAAAAAATTTTAAACCCCAAAACCCAAAACCGCTGCGATAAAAGAAAATCAAAAATAAAAACCCCAAAAAAACCAAAAAAAAAAACCCCTGAAAAAAAAAAACCAAAAACGAAAAAAAAACTCAAACGTTAAAGCCAAAAAAAAAATTTAAAAAAATTAAAAAAAAAAAAAAAAAAAACCCAAAAAAATTTTTTTAAAAAAAAAAAAGGGGAAATTTTTTTTTCCCCCTAGGGCCCCCCAAATTTTTTGCAATAGGACCCAAAAATGGTTAAATTAAAATTTTTCCCTTTTTAATTCCCTTTCCGGTGAGGAAAAAAAGGGAAAGTAAATAAAAAAAACCCCATTGCAAAAAAACGGCCCCAAACATTGTTCTTCTCTTTTTAAAAACCTCAAAGGTTAAAACAGGGGTTTTTTTTTGCCCAAGGGGGTTTTTTTTTTTTTGGGGGTTTCTTCGCTTTTTCTGAGTCTTTTTTCCCCCCTTTTCCCTGGTTTTTTCCCCCCAAACCCCTTTTTCTTTTTCTTTTATTTTTTTTAAGTAAAAATTTTGCGCTTCTCCAAAAAACCCCCCCCCCCCCCCAAACCCCCCCCCCCCCCCTTTTTCCCCCCCCCCAAACACGCCCGAAAGATTGCTTCTTCTTCTTCCTAAATCTGGTTCAATCAAAAACGAGAGGTCCCAGCCCCACCGATACAAAGATAAACCGCCTTTTTAACATTTCCCGCTCTCTCCCCTCCTCTCTCTCCTCCTCGATCCTGAATCAACCCCCCCCTCTCTCAGCCTCTGTTCCCCCCTCCCCCTCCCCCCCTCCCTCTCTCCCTCTCTCTCTCTCAGTCTTGACCCCCACTGTCTTGTCTGTCTCCCCCCCCCCCCCCCCCCCCCCCCCCCCCCCCCCCCCCCCCCCCCCCCCCCCTGTCTCTATCAATGTCTCTGTTTTTGTCTGTTCTGTTTTGGGAGTCTATCTCTGTCTGTCTCTCACTCTCTCTGTAATGACAGGTTGAATAGCTTTAACTTCAGATGGGGTCTTATTTATTACAAAAAAGCATTGGGTGTGATGGACCAAAATTTCATCTTAAGAAGTTAAGTTTTTGGGGTTATTCCACAAGTAATCAAAAACTTATTCACTTCTATTTAATGAATAGCCAAACGTATGTAACAATGAATGGAACTGCCCTCCACATGTAAAACCCTTCATTATGTGGTATCCCACAAGGCTCTCATCGGGTCCTTATGTTTACAATTTACAATAAAGAACAAAAATTAAGAGAAAATAGGCTAGTTCAGTTGGCAGTCCTG
>JAFLJL010017927.1:2500-17500 GCA_018398815.1 Conus ventricosus | reverse complement strand
ATGTGGGAGAATGTCGCGAATGAAGAATTGAGGGTACTTGTGAACTAGGGGTTTGAGAAGCAGTATGGACAAAGGCATGGCCCAAAGGGGAATCCTTTGTCTCCATCCCTATATAAACTGAGGGAGAAAAACGTGCCAGGAGAACAACACCACGAGAGAGAGAGAGAAGGCAGAGGAGAGAGAAGAGAGAGAGAGAGAGAGAGAGAGAGAGAGAGAGAGAGAGAGAGAGAGAGAGAGAGAGAGAGAGAGAGAGAGAGAGGAGAGAGAGAGAGAGAGAGAGAGAGAGAGGAGTGAGCAGGACAGAGAAAGGGTCGAGAGAAACGTGGTCTGGGCGATAGAAGAGACAGCAAAGTCTTAGAGTTAAAGACAAGCTGGAAGAGAAGGAAACTAAGTTTGAAGCCCAGAGGTGGGTGAAGATAGACAAACTGAATTTGAACCCAGAGGTGGGTGAAGGAGACGAAGAAGAAGAGTTCTAGGTCGAGATCCCAGAGACGACAACGAAGACCCAGTCCTGAAACCTGGAGCCAGTCAACCAAGGGCATCACCATCAAGCAGTGCTGAAGAAGACGTGAAAAGACTTGTTCAAGAACTGTGGTGTGGTGTGAAAGCGTGGTTGTGTGTGTAAAAACCTGGCCAGGTAAGAAGTCATTTTATTATAACCTGGATTAGGAAGTATTGATCTTTTATGTTTTGATATTTCATTGTGTGTGATTTGACCGTTCATGATTAATTATAAGTAGCATAGAAATTGTATTTCTTGTTTTCAGTCGTGTTAGGAGAGAAACGGATGCGTGACATCCCATTCCCAGAGAGAGGTGAATGTTTGGTGCACGCATGAGTGTGCATATGCGTGTATGAGTGCAGAGATAACCTTGGTGTGTTAAGCCTGACTAATAATACATCAACTTAGTGCACTTAAGCAATACCATCACGATTTCCAACGTCCTGGACAAAGTGGCGAGCCTGCCAGGATTGCATGGCCCACATTAGTTTCAGGAGGGAAACAAAGTGAGTACTAGAGTAGTACTGGGGCGAAGTGTCCACTAAAGGCAATTATAATTAGCTCTTCAAATTATTTCCTTTAGTTCTTTGAGTGTTGAGTATTGATTGTGTGTAGGGTGGTTGTATTAGTCAAAGGTCGTTCAGAGAAATGAAGGACGAGGTTCTAGTCTTAACTCTCACAGAAGCTGTGGTTTAAGATTAAGGCTCCTTTATATTAGGAACACTACTATTGGTTGGTGTACTCATAACGTTTAGTAGATAAACTGTTTACTGACTTTTTTCCGGGTTTATAAGCATAACTGTTTTAGTGGTGCTAAAACATATCAGAAAAGAAAATGGCTGAAGAAAGTTTTACCACCATAGAGAAACCAGTAAATTTGGGGAAAGAAATGGGATATACAGGAGATGAACTGCGTAGATTCATTGAAACTCAGCAGAAGACTGAGAGAGATGAAAGGGCTGAAAGGAGGAAATTTGAAAAGGAACAGTTAGCAGCGGCCAAGACAAAAGCAGATGCAGAGAGGGCAAGAGCAGAAGCGGAATCGGATATTTTAGCCAAACAAATTGAGTTGGAAAGAATAAAATCTGAAAATCGTAGTGAAATAGACACCAGTTCTGAGTCAGTAGGCCGCAGACTAAGTTGCGCACCTAGACTTAAACTCCCACTGTTCAGAGAAGAAACTGATTCGATCGATGCCTATATCAGTCGGTTTGAATCAGTTGCCGAGCCCGAGGGCTGGCCTGAAGATGACTGGGCAATAAACCTGTCTGCCTTGTTGACAGGTCGTGCGTTACACACTGTTTCCACCTTACCCAAAGGTGATCAGAGAGATTTTGACAAGGTGAAACAAGCAGTACAAAAGCATATGATTTGACTGGAAGAAGGAGTTTAGGCGTAAGTTTCGCGACGCAAGATCGAACAGGTGAGACATACACACAGTTTGGAGTTAGACTGATCACTATTTTAACAAGTGGGTAAACTTAGTGGAGTAGACAGTGATTTTGAAGGCCACAAGACACTGTGATGAAGGACAGATACTTGATGGTTGTGGACGGGCCTTACCATCCACATTAAAGGAAAAAGGTGCAACCGCAAAAGCTGAAGTACTCGAGACTCTGAGACTTACCGGGAAGCAAGGCATGATTTGCCTGAACAAGAATAAAGCCCGAAGCGTTTTCAGAGGATAGCAAGGCCAGCACATGACTCACATAATGTAGTCAGTAAGTGCACACCCGTAGGGCCCCCTGCGGCACGTGAGCAAAGAAGGGTGAAAGCCAATAGCCAGGTGGCTAGGAATGAGCGTACCTGTTTTTCTTTCCCTCCTCTCTAATTCTTCTGGTGCCATAAGACAGGCAACTTGTCTAGGGATTGTATATTTAAAGAAGACACAGAAAGGCAGCATCAATGAGGATCACAGGCCACGAGAGAGGCAGGTAGAAAAAAGAGAACAATATGAACATGTTTATTTTTGTCTAGAATGTGCTGTGTGTTCACCTTGAGAATCAGGCGAAAACATGTATGTGCACAAAGGCAGAGTGGGGGAAAATTGGTTAATGGATTAGAGGACTCTGTGTGCACAGGTATAATGGTGAAGACTCCCTGGTTAAAAGGGACAATTCACAGGATAAACACAAGGTGGTAGACAAATAAATGGAACAGTAGCAGAATTCGACACGGCCCTGGTGTTCATTGATACAACCATTCTATAGTGGAGTTGTTCAGAGCCGCCGTATGATCGGTAATTGGAAACATTCCAGGATACACGTGGTACGAGAACCCATACTGTGATTCCTGTGTTGAATCCGAGAAAGCAATCACGGGGAAATGGGAGAAAAGGGCCCCCGGGCGTCACACACTTCAGAACGCAATGGAACGTGTCCAGTGAGACCAACCCCACTCACTTGCAGTCAGAACAAAAGGGCAACTAACTCTCTCAAAAATCTGTTTGTTTTGCTCACACAAGGCAGAAGAATCGTGTTAAGGAGGGGACCCTCGGTTATGAGATAGAAGGATGGGGTATTGTACCGAACGTTCACTCCCTTGAGTTCAGAGAAGACAAAAAGACAGATCGTTGTCCTACGAACGCAGAAAGGCGGTGATGTCCGAAGATCACGTGACGTCAGCCCTCGGCCATCTCGTAAAAGGCCAAGCAAAAGGCAGTGCGAAGAAGTACTACTTGGCCCATAACCTAGGTTGATAACAGTGCGTATCTTTTCACATTGCAACACATGTCTCGCTATACGACAACGTGGGTTAGAGAGTGAAGAAAGATGATGGGACAGTATGCCCAAAATAATATGGTCGGGTCGAAAAGTCTGGTTGTGGTGCGTGTGTCTTTTGCAGTGTTCCGAGTATGCATGACGTGGCTGTTGCGGCCACCGTGTTATGAAGAAAAAGGGGGAGAATTTCCGTCGATACCTAATGTTTATCTTATATGGCCACACGACTTAACTGGTGAGATTTCAGATTTAAAGTTGATATTTGGCTTGATAGTGTGTATGTATTTTATTTTCTCTAATTGTTGTTGCAAGACAAATATTGCGTGTGTTCTCTGTGAAGTAGAGCTTATGAGAGCCCAGATTACTTGGGGTTTAAATGGGAAAATTACGGGTGAGAGTTCGGCTCCTTGAATGTGTTTTAGCCAATGCAGGACATTGTCTTCGCGTGGGAGAATTTGTCAAAGTGCGTGAAACCTCTCACAAAAGTGGCATTAAACGCTTTGAGGCAAAGACGTTGTAACGTAGTATCCAAATAATTAATAGACCCCTAATGCGTGTGCCTTACCCATCACACTACGGCCGAACTATGTTCAAGGAGCGCCGAACAGTCAGATGACAGATGGCACCTAAGGTAGATGGAGAGTTCAAACCGTCTCGATGCGAAAGGGGAAGGAATGTAACCACTACGACTCGGTACTCAAGTGAGCGCTAGACACTTAGTCAGCTGAGGTCTTTTGTAAACAGTCAGTGAAGAGCAGATCTTGGACTCGTTCGAATGGTATTGCCGTGTTCACTGTGTAGTTCTATTGTCATGCTGGTTGAATGCACGTGGGATTTTGTCGTAGCCCTCCATAAGATAATTACTGTGTTAAGTGACCCCCAGCAGTCGGTCGGGAAAAAATTTCGATGTCCATCTGTGCAAAGTGGTTTTTTTGCTAATCAATTAGTTAGGGATGTGTGGATAATGTAGCGAATGGAGAATCATGGAAACTTGTGAACTAGGGTTTGGAAGCAGCATGACAAAGGCAAGGCCCGAATGGAACACTCTTTGATTCCATTCCCTGTATAAACTGAAGGGCGAACAACGTGCCAGAGAGCATCACCATGAGAGAGAGAAAAATAAGGCAGAGGAGATATAGAGAGAGAGATAGAGAGAGAAGAGAGAGAGAGAGAGAGAGAGAGAGAGAGAGAGAGAGAAGAGAGAGAGAGAGAGAGGAGGAGCGGATGAAGCAGGAAGAGAAAGGTCAGAGAAACTGGTCTGGCGAGATAGAAGAGACAGTAAAGTCCTAGAGTTAAAGACAAGCTTAATAAGAAGAACTAAGGTTGAAGCCAGAGGTGGGTGAAAATACAAACAGAATTTGAACCCAGAGGTGGGTGAAGGGAGACGAAGAAGGCAAAGAGTTCTACGTCAGATCCCGAGACGACCACGAAGGCACCCCAGTCCTGAAACTTGGAGCCAGTCAACCAAGGGCAATAACCATCAAGCAGTGCTGAAGAAACGTTGAGAACTTGTTCAAGACTGTGGTGTGTGAGAAAGCGTGTGTGTGTTAAAAACTGCCCGGGCTTAGGAAGTATTGATCTTTTATGTTTTGAAAATTCATTGTGTGTGATTTGACCGTCATGATTAATTAAAGTATCATAGAAATTGGTATTTCTTGTTTTCAGTCATGTTAGGAGCGAAACGAATGCGTTGACATCCCATTCCCAGAGAGAGGTGATGATTGGCGCACGCATTATGTGGCATCTGCGTGTATGAATTGCAGAGATAACGCTTGAGTGTAAGCCTGACTATAATTCATCACCTTAGTGCACTTAACAATACCATCACGATTTCCCCACGTCCTGACAGCCCCATGATACTCCCCGAAACCGGTGACCCTGACTGAACCAAAGCAAGCCGCTGACATGGAGAAGACATCGAAATTGAGGTCACATGAAGAGCAAGGGCATGAAGGGGCCACATAATTTGAGATTTTTTTTATGCTGATCGATGAGAATGAGATGATTACGATGATGCTACGGATTTCCATTTCGGTCTGAGACTACAATGACAGGCTGAACACTACCTTCCTTCATAATAATATCCTGGAGTCAACCAGGCCCGAGAGATACAGGCAAAACCTGCAGTGTTTTGGGTCAGAAAATTTGAGCAACACACTCAGAACCGCATCCATTAGTGAATGAAACCGACTGTTGGTCCCATCCTTCCCAACTGAGTCCGCAGCACAACTCAACCCTGGGTAGGACCAGTCGGCAAAAAACCCACATACTCTGATTTGGATTCGAACCCACGACCTCTCAGCCGGGAGTCCGCGACCTAAGTTTTTAAGGCTTACTTGCCAGCCAATCCCAGAAACTAATTATACATAAATGTCCCTTTGCACCAATCCTCTGTTGAGTCAACATTTATTTGAAAAAAAAAACGGTGGCAAATCCAGCCAGCTTTTATATTGAACCAACCAACCCCCTGGGTTTTGATCATAATCCATTACATACAGCCGAAATAAAACGTTCCATTGTGAAAACGAAAAAGAAAAATAAGAAAACATCACAACACACACACACACACACACACACACACACACACACACACACACACACACACCACACACACACACACACACACACACACACAACACACACACGACACACACACACCCACACACACCCGCACTGGTTTTTGAAGGGGTGATGGGCTCAGACGGTTTTACTAACTACACACTCAAACCATGTACAGCAAGCGCTCATCCATAAAAAAAGAAAGAAAAAAAAAGACTTTTACGTTTTTCTTCGAAAATTTCCAAGCTCAAGGAGAATAGACTGTCGGCGTCCTTAAGGATACTGAACAAACCAATCGCTTCAACGGGGGTCTAATGGTATTTAGATAGTTAGCTCGTTGTGCAGTGTGATCATATTGGACGTCACCCACATTCACAGGTTAAACACTCGTTCTCCCCCATCCCCTCACTCTCTCTCTTCTCTCTCTCCTCCTCTCTCTCCCTCTCTGATTCTCTCTCTCTCTCTCTCATCTCTCCCGTTCTCTCTCTCTCTCTCTCTCCATTCTGTGTGTGTGTTGTGTGTGTGTGTGTGTGTGGTGTGTGGTGTGTGTTGTGATGTGTGTGTGTGTGTGTGTGTGTGGGCGCCGCGCGCGCATCGCGAGCGCGTGTCTTCTGTATGTCTGTCTGTGTCTGAACTTGCCTCTCTCTCTATCTCTCACTCTCTCTCTCACTCTCACTCTCTCCCTCTACCCTCTCTCACTTCTCTCTCCTCTCCACTCTCTCTCTCTCATCCCTCTCCTCTTTCAGGAAGGTGTGTGTGTGTGTGTGTGTGTTTGTGTGTGTGTGTGTGGTGAGTGGTGTGTGTGTTGTGCTTGCGTCGTGCGTGCGTGTCGTGTGTGCGTGTGTGTGTGTGTTGTGTGTGTTGAGTGTGTGTGTGTGTGTGTGTGTTTTGTTGTGTGTGTGTCTGTCTTCTGTGTGTGTGTGTGTGTGTGTCTGCTTCTGACTGTGTTGTGTGTGTTGACTAGTAGAATATTTATTTATACTCATTTTTCATGAAAAGAATAACTCATGTGTTCTGACCTACTCTGATACCATAAAAACTGGGTGTCACCACTGAAGTAAGTTAAATAAAGGTATCCAGACAATGCAGAATTAGAAAAGGTGTGTAATTTACCTCAGGATTGTCTCGTCACAGAATATCCGGAAAACGATGAAAGATGAATAATGAGTCAAAAGGGGTCCAGTAGTTTGCTAACACGAAATTAAATAATATATATAAAGAATAGCAAGAACTACCTGCATTGTACCGTCGCTCAGCCTTCAGCAACTGCACTTTAGGGCAGCTTTAACGCATACTGTCCGTCGTAACAGCCCAGGCATAAATCACTTACACATTTAAAGGACCTTGTCATTCTTTTAACTTTGTAACAAAATCAACTTCAAACTACTCTGCTTGTTCAAGTTATTTAAACGTTTAATGCTGTTCGTTCCCTGTAACAGAAACTTTAATAAAACATATCTTTGTAATATACACAGTATTAAATACAAAATTTAGATTTCCCTCCTTGTGTCTCTAATCCTCTGTAGCAATGCATTTATTTTTTAAATACTCAACATATTTAGATCCAACATGACAGGGTGTTCCTTGTTAATGCGTACGTGATTGTGTGTGTGTGATGTGTGTGTGTGGGTGTGTGTGTGTGTGTTGTGGTGTGTGTGTGTGTGTGTTTGTGTGTGTGTGTGTGTGTGTGTGTGTGTGTGTGTGCGTGCGTGTGTTGTGTGTGATGTGTGTGTGTGTGGTTGTGTGTGTGTGTGTGTGTGTGTGTGTGTGAGTTGTGTGTGTGTGTGTGTGTGTGTGTGTGTGTGTGTGTGGTGTTGTGCACCATGTTCAAGGGAGAGGTGTGACACTGTGTGCATCGCCTACACACGGCGCCATGTACCATGGAACAGTCCTTTCTTTCACAGACAACTATGTATACATCATCTCACACATTGCACTGAGTACCCACCAGGGAACAGTCTACTCCCTAGTGACAGTACACGTCCACTTCACTCATGGACCATGTTACAAGGAGCAGTATACTCCCTAGTGAACAGTATACGACACTCCACAGTGTACCATGTACCAGGGACAGTATACTCCTAGTGACAGTAAACGGCACTACACACAGTGTACCATGTACCAGGGGCAGTCTACTCCCTAGTGACAGCATACATCACTTCACACAGTGTGTCAGTACCAGGGAACTTCTTCTTCTTCCCTCGTTCGCCTCCACCGTAGATGAGCAGCCCGTGTGCTCGATAGATAGAGCTGCCGTCCGTCGCAGTTCCTCCAGGGTGGCCGTAACAACTGTCTTTCACTGCTGTCGGTGTTGCCATACTTTCTCCTGATGCTGCATACGTCCGCACAGACGTGAAGGATGTGGTCGGTTTGTCATTGGTCCCCTCACCACAAGGTCAACCTCTCCACTCTTTCCAATGCAAATTTTGTGTGCATGTGGAGGAATGGACCGCTGGGCGCAAACTTGAACCACGATACCACGCAATCCACACATTCATGATGATGCAGTACCAGGGAACAGACTAATCCCTACTGACAACATTATACCTGACTTCACACAATGTTCTCTGTGCCAGAGGACATGTAACCCCCAGCTACCACAACATCGCACTAACACACACAGTGTATCATGTACCCTGGACCAGGTGCACCCTATGATACAATATATCGATCTGACACAGTGTGTTTTATTAACCTGACCATCTGCCTCCCTATTAATACTAATATATCATCCACACATGTGTGTCCATGTTAACCCCTGACCAGTCTCTCTCCTATGATACTATATATCAATCTCCACACAGTCTTATCATGTACCGGAACAGTCTACTCCCTATGATACTATATATAAATCCACACAGTGTATCATGTACCCTGGACAGTCTGCTCTCTGTGACACTGTGTAACACCTCACACAGTGTACTACGAACCTGGAACCCTCTACTCTCTACTGACACAGTATGCAACACCTCCTACAGATCTGTGCCTTAGGGAATTATATGAGTCAGGCATTTCCCCAAGTTCTGAGAAAAGATCCGCATCAAAGGACTCCCTAGGAACAGACCTCTTTAAATACTAGCTCCGTAACACATCACACATTGTTCAGTGCTCAAGCAACATTCATTCTCCCCAAAGTCATGATGTTTGGAACCGCTGTTACTGATGTGTAGTTTTGCAATACGTGTTTTTCTCTCTGGGTAGTCCTGAAGCAATAGGGTCATTAGTTTTTTGTCTTGACGGATTTGTAGTTTTCATAGTTTATAGAGAACCCATTTCATTCACCACCTGTCTAAACTTATTGTAAAGGGTACGATTCTGCCAACCTTTGAGATCAGAGAGTTTGCAGTGGTTAACCTCCTTTAACTTAGGATATGAATTCGCAAGGAGGGGTAACCCTAGCTGGCAGGTTTGGAAGCCATTAAGAGCTGGACACTCAGCAAACAATTTGACCCATGGCTGGTCTGGATGGCTGTCTGGGAGACTGAGTACAAGGCCGGGGGGGGGGGGCAGCCCTTGGAGACCTGGAGCCCGTATTAATGTTGTCTTGCTGAGGTGGACTTAAGATTTTTAAAGGAAAAACATTTTCAGGTTGGGTGCGGATTTTGGCCTAGGTACAGAGTCTGAAGGGGTTTGGGTTTTCCCCTGCACTTTTCCAGACCCCAGCCAACTTACATGACGGTCGCCCCCGTTGGTTGTCGGGCCCTGTGGTATAGAATGTTCGTTCAAGAGCATCCCCACGAACCCAGACTTAGGCAGTTTAGATGCTTCAAGTGTTCCATTGTGACACAGGCCACAACAGACTTTCTTGAAAGATCCCATCAAAGGGGTGGAAAGGCCTGTTTACTCCAGCGTTCTGGCTCTGAATCGTATCTCTTCATTGTTGACTGAGCAAGTGTGTGAAAGCTGTGACGCTACGTTCTGTTTTTAAAGTGTTTGTGAACGTAAAAGAATGTTTTAGGGTTTTGCCCATTTGTTTTTGCTATGTTTTAACTAGAGTGAGGGCATATAGAGTACTATCTTCGTGAATCATCTTTAGTAAACGGAATTAAAAGTTCTGTGTTCTTCTCCATTTCTTATTAACGGAAATGTAGAAATACCAAATTTCCACCTCAATTATTCAGGTGGGCTTTGCAACTAAGCAGGTGCAGGCGCTTAATAAGAATGAAAATCAGAAACAGTTATTCAGTATGTCACTTATTTTATTGTTTGTAATCGAACAAATCAGATGCCAGAAAAACATAGATTGCAGACTTGCTGTGTTTTATTGCGATTAGTGGATAAATTTAACGTCGCCTTGCAGTTCCCCCCCTTGTGTTCGAACACTAGATCAAACTGACTTGTGAACGTCGCCCTTTTGGCTGGCGAGACCGGATAGGGTTTAAGTCACAGTGAATGAAACAGCACGGCGGCCTGTGCAAATGATTAAGATACAGCCAGTGAAGGTATGGTTGATTATTCCTCTGTGTGTCTGGTGTTACCTGTTACAAACAAATGTTTTACCTGTTTGTTCGATGTTTCATTATTGAGCGACTGAAGGTACGTGGTTACCTGGCAGAGTAAATCAGGCAGATTATAATTGCCATGCTGCAACGATTGCATGTACGTTCATGTGTCTATTTTGAGTACCGAGTAGCCACTGGGTCATCAGTTTGTTATTCGTGCTGCATCTTTAGACTGTGATGTTTACTTTTCAATATATTTAACACCCATGGGACCATTACAGGGCTTTACAAACAACAGCCAATTGTTGGGGCCGTGGTGTGTGGCCTAACAGGTGAAAGCGCGAGGATCCATTAGCGTGTAGCAGCACTGTCCTATGTGGGGTGTTGCTGAGAAAGAAAGAGACAGCTTTAGTTGCTGTTAATGTCGATGTGTCCTTTCTGAGTTGACCATATGCGTGGGACACTACCCAAATACATTCTTTCCATAAAATTATGTAACTGTTATACAACCCAAGTGAATGCCTTGCTGTGAAAATGAGATCGAATGTAAGGCTAAAGTGTATTCAAATGGATTTGTTTTGTATGGTAAAATCTAGGTGTTGCGATATTAAATGCTTTTATTCGTGTTTATTCCCAGCAAACATTTTGATTGATGTAAGTGGCAGAGGTGGAACTCTCATGTTGAAGACAGCAATAATTTGATATTATAGAATGCAAAATCTATGCATTGTGTGACCCGAGGTATTTGTCAATGGTTATTGACAGACATTTGAAATGTATCATAACCAAGTTCAGATTTAGGGGTATATCGGATATCTATGCACATCACGAGCGTTACAGACATTTAAACGATCGTGTTACTGTTTGTCCATTATGTCAGGAATCTCAAGAAACTGAAGAGTTCATTTTGTACTTATCATGTCCAGAACTAAATGATCTAGACAACAGTTATTCCACGCAAAATACTATTAGCATCCTTATCACTATTCAGATTAATTTTGTAATGTCATCGACAAATGATAAGACAGTGAAGCCAGCTTGCTGTGTAATTTTTACAAAAGGGTTTAAACGAAAAATTTTGTAATACTTTAGTTTGCTACTCCTGAATAATAATGGATTATGCAAAGTCCTTTATATTATTCCCCTTCAAAGGGGCTATGGCCTTTACGAATAAAACATCAACATCTACATCTACATCTAATCTCTCTGTCTCTGTTTCTTCTGTCTCTCTCTCTTACTCTCTCTCTCTCTCTCTCTCTCAATCTCTCTCTCTATCTCTTCTCTCTCTCTCCATCTCTCTCTCTCATCTCCCCCTTCCCCCCTCTCTCTCTCTCTCTCTCTTCTCTCTCTCTTTCCTGTGCTAACTGTGTGGAAAGTGCATGCAAGAGTGCCTGTGCGGAGCGCGCGCAAGACACGCGTGTGTTTTATGTTTCTCTCTGGTGTGTGTGTGTGTGTGTGTGTGTGTGTGTTGTGTGTGTGTGTGTGTGAGTGTGAGTGTGTTGTGTGAGTTCATAAATTCCTTGTGCCTGCACGAGTGACCAGTAAACTGAGGAGCGTTGTGATGGAAGGGGAAGGTAAAGATTGCATGACAGCTCACTACATGTCTTCCCTGTTAAACCATTCAGAGAGGGTAGGGGTCGGGGGGGGGGGGGTTGAGAGCCAATCCGTCACACACACCACACACACACACTCACACACACACACACACACACACCACACACACACACACACACACGCACACGCACGCACGCACCCGCACACACACACATGCACCCACTGCACGCACGTAACGCACGCACCACCAACACAGACATGGTGAATGAGTGAGGGTGATAAATGCTATCAATGGCATACAAGGAAGCTGTTCCACTAAGGAGATGTATCTCCCTCTCACTGGTGTCTGCTCTCTCTCTTCCTCTCTCCTCTCATCTCTCTCATCATCTCCTCTCTTCTCTCTTCTCACTCTCTCTCTCCGTTCCTCACTCTCTCCTCTCTCTCTCTCTCTTTCTCTCTCCCTCAATTCTCATCTCTCTATCTTTGTCTCTCCTGTAAATAATCTCTCTCCTCTCTCTCTCTCTCTCTCTCACTCTCTCTCTCTCACTCACTCTCTCTCACTCTTCTTCTCCTCTCTCCTCTCATCCTCTCTCTCCTCAGTTGGTGGATGTAAGGGAAGGTAAGGATTGCATGGACAGCTCACTACACCTCTCCCCTGGTTAAACCACCAGAGAGGGAGGGGGGGTGCGGTGAGGAGCCAATCCGGCTCCCTTGATCTATTAAAATCCACACGGGTTTCAGCCCCTGGACCAGTCTGCTCTTTGACAAATATCAACCACACAGGTTCATGTACCCTGGACCAGTCTTCCCTATGATCTTTAATAAATCCCACAGTTTATCTGTACGGGGGACAGTTCTCCCAAGATATTATTAAATCCAACAGTGATCATGTCCTGGACCATCTGTCCTATGACACTTGACCCTACACAGTTACTGAACCGGGAAAACCCTCTACGCTCTATGACACAGTAGCATACCCTCCTACTGGTCGGCCCTTAGGGAAGTTTATGGGTCGGTTTTTCCCCCAAGTTTGGGGAAAAAGACACATAAAAGGGGAACCCCTTTGGGAAAAAAATCTTTAAATACTAGCCCCGGACACATCACACATTGTTCATGTAAAGCAACTTTCTTTTTCCCCCCAAAAGTCAGGAGTTTGAACCCGTTACTGTGGTAGTTGCAAAAGGTTTTTCTTGGGTTGTCCTGACAGATGTTAATTAGGTTTGTCTAGACGGATTTGGGTAGTTTTCATAGTTTATTGAGAGACCCTTTCATTACCACCTGTCAAAAAAATTTATTGTAAAGGGTACGATTCTGCCAACCTTTGAGAACAGAGAGTTTGCAGTGGTTAACCCCCTTAAAGAGGATAAACGCAGTGGGGGGGCCAACCTAGGGGCAGGTTGGAATGCCAGTTAAGAGGCTGGTCACTCAGCAAACAATTTGCCCTGGTGGTCTGGATGGCTTGGTCTGGAGCGAGCAGGCCGGGGGGGGGGGGGGGGGCCCAGACCGGGTAAGGGAGCCCGTGTTTTAATGTTTGTCTTTGTGAGGTGGACTTAAATTTTTAAAAAAAAAACATTTTCGGGTTTGGGGTGCGGATTTTGGCCTAGGTACAGAGTTGAAGGTTTTTTCCCTCACTTTTCCGCCCCACCCCTACATGCGGTCGGCCCCGTTGGTGTGGGGCCCGGGGGAAATAGAATGTTGTTAAAGAGCACCCCAGCGAACCCAGATCTTGGGCAGTTTTTTTTCCTTTAGTTTTCCCTTTTGTCCCCTGGCCCACAAAGACTTCTTAAAAAGTCCTTAAAAGGGGGGGGAAGGCCTGTTTACTCCCAGGTTCTGGCTCTGGATCGTATTTCACTGGCAGAGTGTGGTGAAAGCTGTGCGCTCGTTCTGTTTTTAAATGTTTGTGAAACGAAAAAGGTATTTTGAGGGGTTTTCCCTTTTGGGTTTGGCTAGTTTCCTAGAGTGAGGCAGAAGGTACTACTTCGTGAATAAAACTTTTTTAAAACGGAATTTAAAAATTCTGTGTTCTTCTCCTTTTTTATTAACGGGGAAATGTATTTCCCCAAATTTCCCAGTAAATTTTTCGGTTTCTTTTAACCTAAGCGGTGCTGGCGCAAATAAGAATGAAATCGAAACTTTTCAGTAATGTCCTATTTTATTGTTTTAATCAACAAATCGATCCAAAAAAATAGTTTGCAGACGTTCGTCTTTTATTGCTTTAGGGGGAAAAAGTTTAACGTGCCCCCCCGCAGGTTCCTTGTGTTCGAACCGACAAACTGACTTGGAAGTCGCCCTTGTTGGTGGCGAGACGGAGGGGGTTAAGTCACAGTGATAAAACCCACGGGGGCCCTTGCAAATGATTGTACGCCATGAAGGTATTTTGTTTTTCCCTCTGTGTGTTGGGTTTTACCTTTACAAAAAAAATTTTTTTGTTTGTTCGTTGTTCATTATTGAGCGACTAAAGGGTTTTTACGGGGTTTTACCTGGCAGGAATGGGCATTTTATTATTTGAAGTGCCATTGCTTGTCTTTCAGGGTTATTTTTACTCAGTAGAAAGGTCTCTTTTGTTTATTGGTCGCTGCTCGTTAGTCTGTGAGGTTTACTTGTTAAAAATTTTTACACCCGGGGGCCATTACAGGGCTAAAAAACAACAGCCTTGGGGGCCGGGGTGGGGCCCTAACAGGTAAAACGCGAGGAGCAATTTAGCGGTAGCAGCACTGTCCTGGGGGGTGGTGTGTGAGAAAGAAAGACAGCTTTAGTTTTTTGGTTAATGTGCGGGTGTGTCCTTTTTGAGTTTTACCATATGCGTGGACACTCCATATAATTCTTCCCTAAATTTTGTAACTTTATACAACCCCAAGTGATTTGCTGTTAAAAAGAGTCGAATGTAAGGGTAAAGTTTGCATATGGATTGGGTTTTGTATGGGAAAATCGGGGGGTTGGGTTATAAATGCTTTTATTCGTGTTTTTTTCACAACAGTTTATTGAGGGCAGGGTGGAATCTCAGTTGAAGACACAATAGATTTTATATTTATAGAATGCAAACCTATGCTTTTGTTCCCAGGTATTTGTCAATGGTTTTTGACAACATTTGAAAAAGTATCAAACCCAAATTCGATTTGTATATCGGAAAATCTTGCACATTTACAGCGTTACAGAATTTAAAACGATCGGTTTTTGTTTTTCCCTTATGTCGGAATTCAAGAAATGGTTCATTTTGTTTTTT
>JAFLJL010017926.1:20272-22772 GCA_018398815.1 Conus ventricosus | reverse complement strand
CATTGCTAGTGACTTAAAGTGAGCAAAACACTGTGTTTTGTTTTTGTTTACTTTTCTTTCGTCCTGAAAATCTTCCAATATTTACAGCATCACACACACACACACCACACACACACACACACACACACACACACACACACACACACACACACACACACACAAAACACTGTCATGGTTCAGACCCATGTCGATACGTTCATTTCTTGCTTCTTCATTTAACAACCTTTTTTTTTTTTTTTTTTTTTAGCAAAATATCAAAGATAAGGGAAACATTGTCCGGTGGGTCTCCCCCCCCCCTCCCCCACCCTGACTCCCCACTACTCCCCCATTCTTCCTACCTACACCACCAGGAGCTGGACACCCCGGTGAAGTTTACAACTCCAGGGCTTCCAGGAGCCCAGCATGTGCACAAAGAGGGTATGTGCACCCCGTGTCCTGGCATGTTTGTCAAGCCTGACCCAGAGTGTTTGAGTTGAGTTCATGTTTCGCGAAATTTGTGCAAAATCTCGCCACGCTTAAAGCTATTTGGGAAATCGTAGAACTTCGCGAGGGACGTCATGAGGGGGGAAGCCTTGTTGGCAGGGTAGAAAGGGCGATTTGGGATTGGGCTTTCACCTGGAAATGGAAAACCAACCCCATGGACCTGTATGTACACTGTATGTCTGAAATCACTCCCCTTTGGTTGAGAACGGGCACACGCTTAAACTCAGATTTATCTCCCCCTTTGTTCCAAAGTCACCCCACTCCTCACCCTCCACCACCTCAACATTTCTCAAAATGTTCCCAACGACAAAACCTTCAATCAAAGCACTATATTCATTAATTCGAGAAATGGCACTGGGTGGGGTGGGGGGGGGGGGGGGGGGGGGCTCTCGACTTGGGCTGGAAGTACTCCCTATGCTCCTTGTTCCAAAGCCGCTCCCCAATGACTGATTTGGGCCACGGTCCAGAAGAATATCGTTCACTCAGTTTTGTTGGTTTATATAGATGCGCATCTTTTTATAACTATTTTAAAAACTAATTTAAAAATGGAACCTTTTAAATATAATGAAAGTGCTACTTACAATGTAGGAGAGTTTTATAACCCCAAATCTGTAGACTTCAGCAATTTAACCATTGCAGTAGATGTATCATATGGCTTCCAAGTCAGACTTGCAAACCCACTAACTAGATATTTAAATCCGCCAATAAAGAGTGACAGAGTGCCATCAGCATGGTCATCCCACCCTATGGCCTTTTTCCAGAATCAGTTAAATTTTGCCATTTACTGCGCAACTACTGGCTGTGGCGTTTCATATGCAAACCATTTAAACCACCCCAATCTCTTAGTAAAGTCAGTATATAACTTTCATGTTTTATTACCAGTACAGACGAATACAACTGAACTACAAGTGCCCCTCCCCACGACAACGCGTTTTATCCATTCAACAGTCCAATGAACAATAATGCATATGAAAGAATCTGCAACGAATTTAACATTAACCCTTTAACTGACTTTAGACAAAAGTTAGACCGCAATCATGGGTTAGGTACATTGTATTTGTGGGGCACAAAAAGAGAATATACTTATGACTATTGGCCCGACCACACTTCTTTTCAACCAAACAAACAAGTTCGATTGGGATCCATAGAACAAAAACACCCTAATGCTTGGACAACATTTATCTTAGATGAAAGTGAAGGTCTAACAATGCCAGGAGTGCAAAAACGTTCACACACAGAACCTCGGTGTATAGTCTCATTGGAAGGACTGGACTGTGTTGGTTTCCTAGGATGCTTGATACTCTCCAACCGTCCCAGTTCCTGGCGCTCTGGTTGAACCCATATGTCCCTGAGCACTCTCATAGGACCCCTGACTCGCCGTCCATACAATAACTCGAAGGGTGAGAATCCTGTACTCTCCTGAGGCACCTCTCGATAAGCGAATAAGAGTGCTGGAATCCACCGGTCCCATTCCATAGGCTTTTCCTGAGCTAGGCGACGCAACATACTCTTGAGGGTGCCATTGAACCGCTCAACCAAGCCGTTGCACTGCGCATGGTAGGGTTGTCGTCCGAAGGCCTCTGACTGACAGCAGCCAATACACTTCACTCATAACCGGCCAGTAAACTGCGTCCCCTGTCCGTCAGTACAGTTTCAGGATTAGAAGGCCAGTTTGGCCGTTGGTATGGATGACACGTTACACATAGCATGGGGGGCGAGTTTAGGTGCGTACCCTTTCTCCTCCGCCGGGGGTGGGGTGGGGGGGGGGGGGGTCATTCAGGGCGTGGAGTGATCACTGCACGTTTCACCGGACACGCTCATTCGTGTGGGCAAAGCACTTCCTAGGTACGTTTTCTAGCGGGATCCGTTGTTCCAGTAGTCAGCATAATCATATCCCATAGTTAAAGCACGGGCGTGATTCGATTCGTTTCAAACTTTCGGGTCAGGGCACTGAGTAGGTTGCTTTCTTGACTCCATGCACTACTGAGCTTTTTCCTTTGTTCTCGCGCTGAAAAAA
>JAFLJL010017926.1:5272-15272 GCA_018398815.1 Conus ventricosus | reverse complement strand
GTAGCACCAGGTATTAACTGAATACCATGTTTTCCGCTTTTGACAAATCAGTAGCCAGTTCATTTATAAAGAAAGAAAATAATTGGGGACTCAACAGACAGCCTTGTTTCACACCTCTAGGACATTCAAAGCAATCAGAATAATAACACTTGCCACGCACACATGCCAAAACACTATCGTATATGCTTCTAAGGGCATTATACAGTTTACCTTTTACACCATTTTTCCTCATTATCGCCCAAAGCACATTTCTGTTTACTGAATCAAATGCCTTTCTGAAATCGACAAAAGCAACATATAGTTTAGATTTTTTTTGCAAAAACTTTTCTACAATTGCATACAATGTGAAAATATGATCGACAGTACTGTACCCTGCTCTAAAACCTGCTTGCTCTTCAATGATCTTGCTTTCTTCTTCTGCCCATTTCGTTATCTTTTATTTAGTATATGTGTATAAACTTTACTAACAACACTTGTTAGGGCAATACCACGATAATTGTCTGGCTGGTTTACGTCTCCTTTCTTATGCAAAGGTACAATAATAGATTTAGACCATTCAATAGGAAAGACTCCCATATCAAACAGCTTATTAAAGTAAACAACGAGGAAATCAACAACTGAGGCATCAGCATGTTTTAGCATTTCAGTGACGATTTTGTCTGGCCCTGCGCTTTTCCCGGCTTTGAGTTTACCTATACTGGCGACAACCTCCTGCCTGGAAATAAGGCTATTAAACATTATGTCTGATGTGTTATCATTAGTATCTTCCGTGACATCAATTTCCCCAGTCTGTTCCTCGCAATTTGTTTCATTGAATACACTAAAGAAGTGTTTATACCATTGTTCTGAAGTGATTGTGTTATAGATAGCCGATTTTCTGTTCACTGATCGGATTGTTTGCCAAAACAGCTTAGGATCGTTAATGGACTGCTGCAATTTTTTCCAATCTCGCTTGATCAAAATCACTTTTCTTTTGTTAAGTAGATGTTTGTATTCTTTCCTTTCTTTAACATAGGCTTCTTTCTTTTCATGGTTGTATTTCTTTAACCGTTTAAATGTCCATAACGATTGTCTTACCTTTCTCTTTTTCCTCTCGCATTCGTCATCAAACCAGCTGCTTTTCTTTTTGCCTGTTCCTACTTTTCTGATCATGCACGCAGCAGCGCTGCACAGTGAACTTGTAAATGTTACAATAGAACTATTAATGTCAGTATCGAGTTCCGTATAAGCATTCTGTAGACATTGTTTAAAGTGTACAGACCGTTGTTCTTCTTCGTACTGGAATGCATAGTATTCAGACCATATGATGCGATTTTCAGTACTACCATTTTCAACATCACATCTCTATTGCTATCACTTTCCGTACAAACATTCTTCCATTTGAATTCCACAGGTAAATGCCACGAGTCAATTTTATCGCTGACGCATAAATCACAAGACTGTGTTAAAAACATATCTTCTGAGATGACTACATAATCTATCACACTGCAGCCATGTGGCAAAAACATATGTGAACTCACCATTAAGTCACTAGGGCACAAACCATTGACTATGATACAATTTAACTGAAAACACATATTTAATAAGGAATTGCCAAAATTATTACTACAAACATCTTTTGATTTCCTCTTCAACCCCCCAACCACAATGTTTTCATCCATGACATCGTAATCAGAATTGGGAGAATAATTCACATTGATTCGAGTCTAGTTTGATCACAAGCTGTTCTGGCATTAAGATCACCAACTATCATTACATGAAAATCATGATTTTCTGTAATCTGTAGAATACTTTCCTCCAAAATAACAATACCGTCTTTAATTTCCATTTGGTCATACAACGGTCCATTTTCTGGAACAACATAACAACCAAGTAAAAGAATATCTTTATCCTGGTTGAACACAGATTTGTAAACTCTAACAGCAACAGTATTACAACAGTTTAACTCGACCCTCGACACAAAGCTATCTAATGACTTTCTTACTAGGAGCAAAACGCCGCCAGAATTTCGACCATGTCGAGATAGCTTTCTAGCTGGGGCAATAAACTTGACATGATCATGAAAAACACCATTAAAGTCAAAGGTATTATCCACAAAAGTTTCAGTTAGACAAACAATATCAAAAGAAGAAACATAATTCATGAATGACATATCACTTAATTTAGAGTACAGATTTTCTACATTATATACAAGGAAAGTCAGTTCATCAAGATGACCCTGCCTGTCCTATGGGTTAGTCCGTGTTGATCGCCGGGGGTTGGTGGGGTTGTTGCCGGGACACTTGTTGACTGGGAGGACTGGCTGGAACGGAGCTGAGTCACGTTTACTCCAGTGTGTCGACTGCCACCATTTCTGATGTCACTGTGGCCACTACACACATTACTCTCACCACCAGCACGGGCACTGCTGTCACCGCAACGCGCTCTGTCGTTAACACCACGAGTACCACCACCACCACCACAAGCACCACCACCACCACCACCCCGAGCACGACTGACACGCCACAAGCACTACTGACACACCACGTGCAGTGCTCATACCACCACGTGCAGTGCTCATACCACCACGTGCACTGCTCTCACCACCACGTGCACTGCCGTATCCACCACGTGCACTACCGCATCCATCGCGTGTACTGCCGTATCCACCACGTGCACTACGCATCCATCGCGTGTACTGCCGTATCCACCACGTGCACTACCGTATCCATCGCGTGTACTGCCGTATCCACCATGTGCACTGCCATGTCCACCTCGTGCGCTGTCACGTCGACTCTCCCGTTGGAGCGAGGAGAATCTTCACCTCGCCGATGACCTCCGCTGATGTCGTGACCTGTGCCCTCAGGACCCCCGCGACGTGATGCGTTGTACTTGGGCTGTTCCGTGGCCGGGTTGTTGGTTGACGAATCTCCGGCGTTGGCGTCGTCGTTTGTTGCTGCTGCCACTTCAGCGTAAGTCCTGGGATCAGGCCTTGGCACCACCGTCAGCTTTCCTCGCCTGAAGAATGCAACCTTCCCCTCCTTCTTCGCCTCCGCAACGATGCCGGCCTGCTTCCTGGTGAGGTCGTTGGCCACTCTCACACCTTGCCCCTCCAACCTGGCTCGGTACTCCCGGTTCGTGATGACTGCCATCTTGTCCCTCCACCGACTGAACTTGACAATCATGGGCTTTGGCTGGCCATTTCTGCTTTCGCCCACTCGATGAGCTCGTGCAATGTCATCTGCTGTCCATTGCTTCGGTGCTTCCACACTGTTCAGTGTGTCAACAACCAGTCTGGCACAGGAGTCATAGTTCTCGAATTGCTCTGTCTGTGGCACACCAAACAAGCGTAGATTATCCCTTCTGGAGAAAGCTTCAAGAGTATCACAATGTTCTTTCAGACCATCCATCTCGGTTTTCATAGTTTCCATTCCGAAACAACGTGGAAAGATTGTCCTCGTTCTGTTTGCAGGCGCAGAAAAGTTCGTCAACATCTTCTCGGGTATCCTTCACGGAAGAAGACAAGCGCTCATTCTCTTCCTCCAGCCTGTCACAACGCCTCCCTATGTCATCACACTTCGTTCTGACATACGAAATGTCCGTTTGATGGAACCGAGGTCTTTCCGCAGGAGTGACATATCATTAGAAAGAGTCTGGGACTGTTCACGCTGTAAGTGCATTGCTTCCAGTAACTGCTTTGCGAAATCGGGTAGAAAACCCGAATCAGCTGCATAATCGATGGAAGGGGGACGAGCGGAAGTCTTGTCAGTGTCACTACTACCATTCACACCGTCACTTTCTGTGCTAATGCCCTGTTGGAGAACGGCATCCCTATCTACAGGGCCAGGGTTCACCTCAACGTCACCACAGCACAAGAAATAGGCAGCCACAAACACGAAAAGAAGTAGCTCCACTCGGTTTCGCACAGTAATAACCCTGATGCGCATTTTTCACGACCAACTGAATTCGCTTGGCCATGAAGCTGTGGTAAGTGGGCAGAAACAGGCCACAGGCAGCGCGGAAACACAGAGAGTTCACAGGCATGGTCACAGTTTTAGTCACAAAATTCACATCACTGTGATCAGCACACTTTCCCCAGTTCAGTGTGATTGAAAGCGACTTGATTTTTCCAATAATTAACGTAGTAATTAAACAATAATCCTCCGCAACTCGAGAGCGTTCCAAAAACACGTCTTCTCTGCACTGTGAAATCAGCTCACCCCGAGAGAGAGAGAGAGAGAGAGAGAGAGGAGAGGAGAGAGAGAGAGAGAGAGAGAGAGAGAGAGAGAGAGAGAGAGAGAGAGAGAGAGAGAAGAATACAAGCATAACGACATAAAGACAAGTGGGCAGGAGGTTGTAGGAAAACACACACACACACACACACACACACACACACACACACACACACACACACACACACACACACACACACACACCTACACACAAACACACACACACACACACACACACACACACACACACATACACACACACGCGCGCGCGCGCGCGTGCGCTTACTCACATAAAAACATACTTACTAAACAAAATAGCATGTGCATTTCAAGTACGAAACACTTTCTTAATAGTCGGGTTCATACATAAGGCAAAGAAGGTGGTGGTGGTTGATAGAGGATTTATGGCGGGGTATGCATGTATTGGCACATAAGATGGTTGAAACAATGGTGTTTGAAGGTTGATATGCATTGGCGTTGTTTGGTTGACTCAGGGAGCGATTCCATTGACAGGAACCTGAACATGTTAAACTGGATTTGAAAAAGTCAATTCTAGAACAGGACATGAAGTTTGAGAGAGAGAGAGAGAGAGAGAGAGAGAGAGAGAGAGAGAGAGAGAGAGAGGGGAGAGAGAGAGAGAGAGACAGAGAGACAGAGAGACAGAGAGACAGACATATACCAGTGTAGCAATGAGGCAAAGTCAATCGTGTAGGAGCAGATGGCCGTTTGTGATCGACCTACATCCAGTCTCACCTTCACCCCTTTCCCTTCCACCCTTGGCCCAAACAAAGACAGAGGTCTGATTTCTTCTGTCCCTTTCTGGCCACATTTCCCCACCAATCGACCTCTTGAAGACGCAAACATACCGCCAAACTGAAACGTGGACGCTGGGCCTTTTCCATATACAGAACTCCGCCCATTTACCCACCCGACCGACTTTCCTCCACAGACACGCCAGTGAAGAGACGTGACAGACATTCACAAGGAATCCAGGGGACTGGTAGAGCGCCGGACTTGTAATCTTGGCGATCCTGGGGTTGCGTGTTCGAATCTCCGCCGGGCCGTTTCGGTACAGGGGGATTTTCCCCTCGGAGTAAACATAGGTTCTGACTCCATTTCCCATACAGTCCTTCGAATGAGACTATAAACCGAGGTTCCGTGCGTGAACGCACGCACAACATCTTGCACACGCGTAAAATCTCATCACCAACTTTCGGAAGAGAAGGCCAGTTTGGCCGTTGGTATGGATGACACGGTTACACATAGCATGCATCTTCCCCGAAGTTGGAGTATGGCTGTCTTAATGGCGGGATAAAAAAACGGTCATACACACAAAACTGCACTCCCTTTATTGGGCAGGTGGGATTAATCCTTGCCTGTCTATACAGCGAGTGTCCGCAGGAGTATCAGCCTGCGTACGCAGAAAAAAAAAAAAAAGGGGGGGGGGGAAGAAGGAATCCAAGCCTGCTCCTTTCACCCCCCCCCCCACCCCCCCCCCCCCCCCACAAATCGTTCCGTGGAAGTGGCTAGCGCGCGGACTCCCGGCTGGGAGGTCGTGGGTTCGAATCCCATCAGAAGTCATGTGGGTTTTCCTGCCCGACCGGCTGCTACCAGAGTTGAGTTTGCTGCAGACTCAGTTGGGAAGACTGGACCACATAGTCGAGTTTCATCCACTTAATGGATGCGTTTCTGAGAGTGTTGCTCAAATTTCTGACCAACACTGCAGGTGCCTGTATCTCTCGGCCTGGTTGACGCCGGATATATTATGAAAGGAAGCGTAGAGTACAGCCCTGTCATGTAGTCTCAGACCGAAATGGAATCCGTAGCATCATCTAATCATCCTCATTCTCATCGATCAGCATAAAAAAAATGTCTCAAATTCTGTGGCCCTTCATGCCCTGCTCTCATGGTGACCTCAATTTCGATGTCCTCTCCACGTCTGTGGCCTTGGTTTGGTTCCGTCGGGGTCACCGGTATCGGCGAGTCCATGGGGCTGTCGTTGGACGGACGTGGTGGCGCCCTCCGGAGGAGAGATCACTCACGCCGGCTCCGCGACTAAGCAGTTATTGTCGTCAGTAGGGGCTTAGTAGGTGGTGTCTGCGTATGTTAGATCAGAACAGGCGCCACTGAACACCACCCAAGTGATTCGGCAGCAGTGCAGTGTCTCCTCCGGTGGTTGCCTCTTGACGACTTGACATTGACTGCTCCCTGTGGATTGCCGGTGCCGGGCTGCGGCGGGGCTGACCGGGCTGTGGCTGTGGACGGGGTGTCGGAATGAGCGGCGTGGGTGCACTGCCTCTGAGGTGACGTAGAGGTTGGGACAGCAAAAAAAAAAAAAAAAAGAAAGAAAAAGAAAAAAAAAAAAAGTAAAAAAAGAAAACAAAACAAAACTGTTGAACAGGAGTGGAGAGGAGGGGGTGGGTGCGGGAGGGGGGTGGAGGCGTCTAGTTGCAACACCTGAAAAACTTGTTTAGTAGATCGACACCACTACCATGACATATAACATTCTTCTTTCTTTCTTTCTTTCTTTTTGGGGGGTAGGGTGGGATGGGGTGGTGTGTGCAGGGGAGAGATGTCCAATCGTCTTTGTTTCGTATGTTTTCTTTTTCGCTCCTTTTCCATTTTTAGATTTCCCCCCTTTATTTCACTTTATTTCACCCAGGGCGTGGGGTAAACAAGAACACCTAAAATACTCTCTCTGCCTTCCCCGCCCACCCACTCTTTGCTAGCTGTTGTTTGTTCGTCTGTACACTGGTTTATACAGGTGCATGTGAGAACGATTGATTGCAGTCACAGGTTGCAAAATTTTTGTAAAGATCACAACTTTGTATACCACTAGGGTATTTCACTAATGTAAATATGCACATATCAGATGTGGCTTTGCAAGTACTAGATAAGTTGAGTGGAATGGGTTTTTTTTAAACACTGTGTCATCCATGTCTCTAACACACTGTGTCATCCATGTCTCTAACACACTGTGTCATCCATGTCTCTAACACACTGTGTCATCCGTGTCTCTAACACACTGTGTCATCCATGTCTCTAACACACTGTGTCATCCATGTCTCTGTCATCCATGTCTCTAAGACACTGTGTCATCCATGTCTCTAAGACACTGTGTCATCCATGTCTCTAACACACTGTGTCATCCATGTCTCTAACACACTGTGTCATCCATGTCTCTAACACACCGTGTCATACATGTCTCTAACACACTGTGTCATCCATGTCTCTGTCATCCATGTCTCTAACACACTGTGTCATCCATGTCTCTGTCATCCATGTCTCTAACACACTGTGTCATCCATGTCTCTGTCATCCATGTCTCTAACACACTGTGTAATCCATGTCTCTAACACACTGTGTCATCCATGTCTCTGTCATCCATGTCTCTAACACACTGTGTCATCCATGTCTCTGTCGTCCATGTCTCTAACACACTGTGTCATCCATGTCTCTAACACACTGTATCATCCATGTCTCTAACACACTGTGTCATCCAGGTCTCTAAGACACTGTGTCATCCATGTCTCTAACACACTGTGTCATCCATGTCTCTAACACACTGTGTCATCCATGTCTCTAACACACTGTGTCATCCATGTCTCTAACACACTGTGTCATCCATGACTCTAACACACTGTGTCATCCATGTCTCTAACACACTGTGTCATCCGTGTCTCTGTCATCCATGTCTGTAACACACTGTGTCATCCATGTCTCTAACACACTGTGTCATCCATGTCTCTGTCGTTCATGTCTCTAACACACTGTGTCATCCGTGTCTCTAATACACTGTGTCATCCATGTCTCTGTCATCCATGTCTCTAACACACTGTGTCATCCGTGTCTCTAATACACTGTGTCATCCATGTCTCTGTCATCCATGTCTCTAACACACTGTGTCATCCATGTCTCTGTCATCCATGTCTCTAACACACTGTGTCATCCATGTCTCTGTCATGCAGGTCACTAACACACTGTGTCATCCGTGTCTCTCATCCATGTCTCTAAAACACTGTGTCATCCATGTCTCTAACACACTGTGTCATCCATGTCTCTAACACACTGTGTCATCCATGTCTCTAACACACTGTGTCATCCATGTCTCTGACACACTGTGTCATCCATGTCTCTGTCATCCATGTCTCTAACACACTGTGTCATCCATGTCTCTAACACACTGTGTCATCCATGTCTCTGTCATCCATGTCTCTAACACACTGTGTCATCCATGTCTCTGTCATCCATGTCTCTAACACACTGTGTCATCCATGTCTCTGTCATCCAGGTCTCTAACACACTGTGTCATCCGTGTCTCTGTCATCCATGTCTCTAACACACTGTGTCATCCATGTCTCTAACACACTGTGTCATCCATGTCTCTAACACACTGTGTCATCCATGTCTCTAACACACTGTGTCATCCATGTCTCTAACACACTGTGTCATCCATGTCTCTGTCATCCATGTCTCTAACACACTGTGTCATCCATGTCTCTAACACACTGTGTCATCCATGTCTCTGTCATCCATGTCTCTAACACACTGTGTCATCCATGTCTCTGTCATCCATGTCTCTAACACACTGTGTCATCCATGTCTCTGTCATCCATGTCTCTAACACACTGTGTCATCCATGTCTCTGTCATCCATGTCTCTAACACACTGTGTCATCCATGTCTCTGTCATCCATGTCTCTAACACACTGTGTCATCCATGTCTCTAACACACTGTGTCATCCATTTCTCTGTCATCCATGTCTCTAACACACTGTGTCATCCATGTCTCTGTCATCCAGGTCTCTAACACACTGTGGCATCCGTGTCTCTGTCATCCATGTCTCTAACATACTGTGTCATCCATGTCTTAAACACACTGTGTCATCCATGTCTCTAACACACTGTGTCATCCATGTCTCTAACACACTGTGTCATCCATGTCTCTAACACACTGTGTCATCCATGTCTCTGACACACTGTGTCATCCATGTCTCTGTCATCCATGTCTGTAACACACTGTGTCATCCATGTCTCTAACACACTGTGTCATCCATGTCTCTGTCATCCATGTCTCTAACACACTGTGTCATCCATGTCTCTGTCATCCATGTCTCTAACACACTGTGTCATCCATGTCTCTGTCATCCATGTCTCTAACACACTGTGTCATCCATGTCTCTGTCATCCATGTCTCTAACACACTGTGTCATCCATGTCTCTGTCATCCATGTCTCTAACACACTGTGTCATCCATGTCTCTAACACACTGTGTCATCCATGTCTCTGTCATCCATGTCTCTAACACACTGTGTCATCCATGTCTCTAACACACTGTGTCATCCATGTCTCTGTCATCCATGTCTCTAACACACTGTGTCATCCATGTCTCTGTCGTCCATGTCTCTAACACACTGTGTCATCCATGTCTCTAACACACTGTGTCATCCATGTCTCTAACACACTGTATCATCCAGGTCTCTAAGACACTGTGTCATCCATGTCTCTAACACACTGTGCCATCCATGTCTCTAACACACTGTGTCATCCATGTCTCTAACACACTGTGTCATCCATGTCTCTAACACACTGTGTCATCCATGTCTCTAACACACTGTGTCATCCGTGTCTCTGTCATCCATGTCTGTAACACACTGTGTCATCCGTGTCTCTAACACACTGTGTCATCGATGTCTCTGACATTCATGTCTCTAACACACTGTGTCATCCGTGTCTCTAATACACTGTGTCATCCATGTCTCTGTCATCCATGTCTCTAACACACTGTGT
>JAFLJL010017925.1:62262-67810 GCA_018398815.1 Conus ventricosus | reverse complement strand
TTAAGAAAAGGCGGCTTATTTGGAGCAACACACTGACACAGATTGCAGACGAGCACTAACTAGATTACGAATAAGTGCCCATGACCTCCAAATTGAGAGGGGCCGTTATACCAACACTGACAAGAGAAAACAGATTATGCACGACATGCCACGTCATTGAGGACGAACTACATTTTCTCGATGACTGCAAATTATTTGACCAACAACGTTATGACTGATGACGAGGATAATAAAAACTGATTTTCCACCACAGACTAACATGACAAAACCCTCGGAGCTTATGTTATTGGACTGCTTCCAACCTGTACTTGCCCAGTATATCCTGTTGTGTTTTTCTCTTCGGAGACAGAAAATTTAATCAGACTCTGATACACACTGTGCTTTTCTTTCTGCTACTAATGATGTTATGTTGCAAGATGTGACAACGCTAGGATTAGTTTAGTTTAGATTGAATGTCTGAACTTGATCATCTGTGCCCCACAAAACCTCTGGTTTTCATATGGCAATAAAATATGTTCTTGTTCTTGTTCTTGTTCTTGTTCACACACACACACACACACACACACACACACACACACACACACACACACACACACACACACACACACACACACACACACACACACACACGTGTTTTTTTTCAACATGAAACTCCATCTTCACTCTATTTTTATTCTTTAAAAAAAGAACTTAGACCAGATGAAATACATTCAACTCTTTCACCATTTGATTTTTTTTATTGAACTATTATTTATTTAACACTTGTTAACTCGTTTGTTAAAAGATTTACTTTTCTATGTTGGAAAAAAAGGGAATGAAGGAAAGACAAAAAGTTATGACGTAAGAAAGATTTCAGAGTGGGAACTAAGGGAGCGGAGAAGAGAGGGGAGGAGGCGGTGGAGGGGGAGGGGGGGAGGGGCAGCAGGTGGGGGCCATGAAGGGGGAAGGGGGTTGAGGTGGGAGGCGCAAAGATTAGTCAACCCTTCAAAACCTCCCCCCCCCCCCCCCCCCATAAACCTCACAATAAAGCCCACACCACCACTACCCATCCCTCACCACCACCCCCACGCCCCCCCCCCCCTTTCGGCACCCACCCACCCACCCACCCACCCCACCATCACTATTCCGCTCTCTGTCTTCAAAGCATATGAAATTTATCTAAGGATCAGTGTGCGTGCGTGCGTGCGTGTGTGTGTGTCTGTGTGTGTGTGTGCGTGCGTGCGTGCGTGCGTGCGTGCGTGCGTGTGTGTGTGTGTGTGTGTGTGTGCGTGCGTGCGTGCGTGCGTGCGTGCGAGTGTGTGTGCATACTGGGGATTTTAAGTGCACTGCGTGGTTCTCCACTTTTATTAACCCCAGGGAGTGAACTGGAAAGGAAGTCAGTCGACAGGGGGGTGGGGGGGGGGTGTTAAAGCGGTTGCGCGTCTGCGCACGCGCGCGGATTGTCCTTGAGGCTAAACAGGCCACGCGCCATAATTAAGGGTTTGGCACTACACACAATACAATCGGTGTAAGCGTTTTGAAGCGTACCATAATTTGTGGGGGGGGGGGGGGGGGGGGGGCATATAAATGTTACACTGACTAAAGATCAACAGAACAACACCCCACCAATCATTTCCCTTGTTTTGGGTAGATTTTTTTCTTCTTCTTTTTTTTTTTTAACCGATGAAATCACAATGGATCTTCAAATACCTGACCTTCTCTGGAGCTGACACATATTGATTGCTCTCACCCCCCGTGACCCTATCTTTGCGCCGGCCTCAAGCGGAAAAAAAAAGTCCCATTCCTTTGATTCCAGACCGCCAGCTTGGAACCGCCTGGATTGACCCTTGACGGCCGAATGAAGGAACATGAGGAGAATCACTTTACAGACACAACAGATCTGTTCAAAACGATCGAATTGCGCCAGTCTTAAAATATCGACTCCTTAAGCAGGCACAGGCGCATTAATGTTTGGTGTGCAGCCGGCAATAGACAGGGGGAGGAGGGAGGGGGGGGGGGGGGGGGGGGGGGGGGGGGGGGGGGGGGGGGGGGGTGGAGGCAGGTTCCTTCTCTCTCTCTCTCTCTCTCTCTCTCTCTCTCTCTCTCTCCTCTCTCTCTCTCTCTCTCTCCTCTCTCTCTCTCAACCTGCATGAGCCTGCATAGGCGCTAGCGGATAAAGAACCGCCGGTGGCATGGGAGTCAAGTTCAAAGGCATGTTCAGTTCTTTCGTCGTGTCAAGGTGTGTTTATTGATCACGTGTCAGGTAAGGAAGGGAGGGGGAAAGGAGGGAAGAAGGGAGTGGGAGGGAGGGGCTGGGGATGGTATGAGTGAAGTGGAGGGGGGGGGGGGGGGGGGGCTTGGAGGGGAGCAGGTGTATGTGTGTGTTGTGTGTGGTGGTGTGTGTTGTGTGTGTGTGTGTGTGTTGTGTGTGTGTGTGTGTGTGTGTGAGTGTGTGTGTGTGTGTGTGTGTGTGTGTGTGTGTGTGTGTGTGTGTGTGTGTGTGTGTGTGTTGTGTGGCGTGTGTGTGTGTGAGTGAGTGTGAGTGTGTGTTTGTGTGTGTGTGTAGGAAGGAATTCTGTTTTACGTCTCGTCACACATATAGGTGATTGCAGACGTCTTAAAAAACATAGTGTTTACAATTTTAGACTATTATCATAAAAGAAAGAGGACGATGTGGTTACATAGAACAAAAATAAAGGATAGATGAATTGTAGGACAGTAACTATGAAAAATTAGAGAAAAAAATAAATAAAGTAATCTAACTTACGATTATGATTATAAAATGTTCCTTAATGGACTTCCCAAAAGGTTACTCGTTAATTTAACAAGAGAAACAAAATGGCAACGAATCTCTGTGTGTGTGTGTGTGTGTGTGTGTGTGTGTGTGTTGTGTGTGGGTTTTGGTGTGTGTGTGTGTGTGAGAGAGAGAGAGAGGGGAAGAGAGAGAGAGATGAGAGAGTGTGTGTGTGTGTGTGTGTTGTGTGTGTGTGTGTGTGTGCGTGCGTGCGTGCGTGCGTGCGTGCGTGCGTGCGTGCGTGCGTGTGTGCGTGAGTGCGTCTCTCTCTCTCTCTCTCTCTCTCTCTCTCTCTCTCTTCTCTCTCTCTCTCCTCTCTCTCTCTCTCTCTCTCTCTCTTCTCTCTCTCTGCATGTGCGTGTGTGATTCAAGATTCAAGATTCAAGATTCAATAGTTTAATGCCTTTGAGAACCGTAACAGGTTTTATATGACACAAATAAATAGAGAAAGATAAACGAAACCAAATGACGAAATACACATTTATGCTTGTTGTTGTATCCAACTATCATCATGTTATATCAAGTTGTCCTTGTCATACATTTTACCTTATCGACACTTTGAAATAGCATGCACATATTTTGAGATCTCGCTGATAAGCATGTCATTTGATATTAAGATAGATGGCAGCGCATTTTGTATATTATATTTGTCTTTGATGTGTTCTAAAAACTGCCGCCTTATATCGTTATATTTATTTACATTTGTCTAAGAAATGAATTTCGTCTTCTACTTCATTACATTCCAAACACAGTCTTCTTTCTCTGGGTGTCTTAGTATATCTACCTTTTTCTATTTTAAGATCGTGACAAGAAATCCTTAATTTACATAGTGCTTGTTTTTGATTGAAGCTTATGAAAGAGTTTGCTAAATATGGTTCCATTCTGTAATCTGTAGTAATATTGTCATAAAATTTTAGTTTTGATTCTGTTTCTGATTTTTTTCTTTTCCAAAATAATACATATTCATCTTTTAGTTTATTCTTGACCACATAACACAACTTGTTAATATTAAAAGTATGCTGGTTATTCCAAACATGCTTCAATCCCATTAGGCTGAGAATTTGTTTGACAAATCTAAAACCAAGGTGTTTGTTGATCTTCGTTGTTTAACATGTTAGTGTATATGATTTTAATAAGCGAGTTGTCTTCTGATTCTAAAATATGATGCCAAAACTTTATTATCTGATGAATTATTGTTAAGCTAATTGGAAAACTTCCGAGTTCTCCAATTACAGCTAAGTTTATAGCTTTTTTGTGTACACCTACCATTTGCTTGAAGAACTTGTGTTGAGTATGTTCATGTGGTAAACTATTTGAAAGGCAATGATTAAACAGATTATCTAAATTGAAATTATCATTTAATTTTAAGCAAAAAGGTAGCCATACATCCGCGCCATACATTAATATTGGTGAAATAAGACTATCAAACAACTTTAGAACAAGTTTCAAATTAATATTTTGATTTTTAAACGCTCTTTTTAAGGAGTGTGTTGCTTTATTACCTTGGTTACTTAGATGTTCCGCTGTGATGTCAAGTTTTCCTGATTTTATGAAATATTATTCCAAGATATTTGTATTGTTCTGCTGTTTCAATGAAATTTGTACCACATTTAAAAAAAATAAACGACTTCTGGGTTCTGTTTTGGAAAATATTACTATTTTCGTCTTTTCGATGTTAATTAGTAACCCCCACTCTTTACAATATAAATGTAATTGGTCTAATTTTGATTGTAAACCTAGTTTCGATTTTTGCAAGGAGTACAAGGTCGTCTGCATACAATAAAGCAGATACTCTTGTATTGCTTGAATGATCCAGTGATGGTGAATCCTCAGTTGGAATCTTGTTTGTTAGATCGTTTATGAACATATTAAATAATGTTGGACTCAAGGAGTTTCCTTGCAAAATTCCTCTTCGTACATATACTGAATAGCAGGCTCCGTTTTTACCAACTGAAAAGATTTGTGCATTTGTGTGCATGTTTTTGACTAAATAAAACCCATCTACCGCGAATGCCAAATCTTTGTAATTTTATTAATAACCCTTCGTGGGAAATGTTATCAAATGCTTTATGAAAATCGACAAAGCATGTATACAATCTGCCGTTACGCGATTTTAATGTATGGTCTACTATACTTTTAAGACAAAAATATTATCTGCAGTTCTGTGTTTTTTTCGGAAACCTGCTTGTACATTAGATAAAAGATTATTTGATTCCAAATGATTGTTTATTCGAGTATTTAGTATTTGGAATAATACGTTGCTTAATGCACAATTAAGAGCTATTCCCCTGTAGTTGCTAGGGTTCGTTTTGTCTCCTCCTTTGTAAATAGGAACCGAAAGGCCTCTTTTCCCATAAATCTGGATATTGACCAGTTTTAAAAATTAAATTAAATATGTTTTTCAATGTGGGTAGCAATTCTGAAATCCCAGTTTTTAAAAATTCATTCCTTATCCCATACATTCCAGGAGATTTGTTCTTTTTTAAATTCTTGATTACTTTTAGGATTTCTATATCTGATATCTCATAATCTACATGAACGTCACTCAGAGCTGCTTTCATACCTTTATTCTCTGATTCTCCTCCATTATTACTTCTTTATTTTCCATTTCAACTTCTTTTCCTATTAGTTTTTCAATATGTGTCATCCATGTTTTTATTGGTAGGTGTTGTGTGTGTTCTTGAGTCTCCATGGTTTGTAATTCCTTTAAGGTTTTCCAAACTGCATTTGGATTTTCAGACAAGTTTCTATTCAATAAAGTTATTAAATTGGCTT
>JAFLJL010017925.1:49762-57262 GCA_018398815.1 Conus ventricosus | reverse complement strand
TCTGAGAGGAGAGAGAGAGAGAGAGAGAGAGAGAGAGAGAGAGGAGAGAGAGAGAGAGAGAGAGAGAGAGAGAGAGAGAGGTGCAGAATGATTTTGTGCAAGATGTGCAGAATGAAATTGTCGCTCTTTTACCCTACATTTGTTGTTGTTGTTGTTGTTGTTGTTGTTGTTGTTGTTGTTGTTGTTGTTGCTGTTGTTGCTGTTGTTGTTTGTTTGTTTGTTTTTATCGACACCTTTTTTTTTATTGCAGTGTTTTAAAGTTCGATGTTCCTCTCCTCATAAACAGGGAGACTTTGACTTTTGATCGTCGCTTTCTCTCGTCCTTATTAACATGCGTATGATTTTGATACGTATATAACAGAAAACAAGATGCAAAGCATATAAACGTACTCCCAGTTTATCCTGAATATGCGTGAGATATTCCATAAAGAGGAAAAACCGTCTTGGGCTGGTGTAACCGTTAGTAATGGCTATTCTGGTAAACATCGGCCATCATCTGCCAAGATCGACCAAGAACTTTCTGATATTTTCCATAAAGAAAAAAACTATTATGGGCCGTTAGTAACCTCTATGACGGTAAACTTAAACATCGGGCATCATGCATGACCCATAATGAACATACCTACAAATTTTCATAAAGATCGGCCAAGTACTTTCTGAGAAATTCCATAAAGAACGGCTATAACGGTAAACTAAAACGTTGGGTATTATCCGTAACCCATAATGAACATACTTACAAATTTTCAGAAAGATCGGCCAAGTACTTTCTGAGAAATTCCATAAAGAAGAAAAACCGTTATGGGCAGTTATAGCCGTTAGTAACGGCTATAGCAGTAAACTAAAACATCTGGCATTATTCGTGACCCATAATGAACATACCTACAGATTTTCAGAAAGATCGGCCAAGTACTTTCTGAGATATTCCATAAGGAAGAAAAACCGTTACAGGCCGTTACAGCCGTTAGTAACGGCTAAAACGGGGTAAACTAAAACATCGGGCATCATCCATAACCCATAGTAAACATACCTGCTAATTTTCATCCGTGACCCATAATAAACATACCTGGTCATTTTCACAAAGATCGGCCAAGTACTTTCTGAGATATTCCATAAGGAAGAAGAACCGTTACAGGCCGTTACAGCCGTTAGTCACGGCTATAACGGTAACCTAAAACATCGAGCATCATCCGTGACCATAATGAACATACCTGCTAATTTTCATAAAGATCAGCCAAGTACTTTCTGAGATATTCCATGAAGAAGTAAAACCGTTACATGGCGTTACAGCCGTTAGTAACGGCTATAACGGCAAACTAAAACATTGGGTATCATCCGTGACCCATAATGAACATACCTACACATTTTCACAAAGATCGGCTGGATGCTTTATGAGATATTCCACAAAGAAGAAAAAAACGTTACAGGCCGCTACAGCCGTTAGTAAGGGCTATAACGGGGTAAACTAAGGGCTATAACGGGGTAAACTAAAACATCGGGCATCATCCGTGACCCATAATGATCATACCTGCTAATTTTCACAAAGATCGGCCAAGTACTTTCTGAGATAGTCCATAAAGAACAACCTTACAGGGCGTTTCAGCCGTTAGTAACGGCTATAAAGGTAAACTAAAACATCGGGCATCATTCGTGACCCATAATGAATATACCTACAAATTTTCAGAAGACCGGCCCAGTAGTTTTGTCTGGAGCGAGTGGAACACATTTTGACCACGGACGGACGGACAGACAGACAGACAGACACACACACAACACACACACACACACACACACACACACAGAGAGAGAGAGAGAGAGAGAGAGAGAGAGAGAGAGAGAGAGAGAGAGAGAGAAAGCATTTCTTCGTTCCCATTGTAAAGTACTTCCTGTTATATAAGAACTGGGAGTGTGTGTAAAGTACTTCCTGTTATATAAGAACTGGGAGTACAAAAAGATACACCCGAAGCTGCAGGTGAGAGATAATTACTGTCATCAGAACTGCCCAACAAACCAGATGGGAGCAATCCTACACCAGCCTTGAAAGCCCACACTGTGCTCACATAGGATGCAGACACGCACTGGGCATTCCACGTCAAGGGGCCATAACTGCTTCCTGGTGGATTGCCATTGTGTAACGACCTCTGGCTAAGACACGACAGAACCCCACGGGAGCCTTCCTCTGGGTGTACCGGTCCGTGTTTCATGACTACAGAGGCCTACCGGCATAAAACGCCACCGTCAAGCAACAACCGTGTGTAACCCGCAACCACACTCCCCCCCTGTTCCGTTAACGGCCGAAGAATTGTTATCATTGTTGTTGTTGCTGTTGCTGTTGCTGATGTTACTGTTGTTGTTGTTGTTGTTGTTGCTGTTGTAACGGGGGAGCGGAGAAAGGAGAAAGTGAGAGAGGGGAAGGCTGTCAATGTATGCGCGCGCGCGTGTGTTGGTGTGTGTGTGTGTGTGTGTGTGTGTGTGTGTGTGTGTGTGTGTGTGTGTGTGTGTGTGTGTGTGTACATGCGTGCGTGTGTGTGTCTGTGTGTGTGTCTGTGTCTGTGCGTGTGCTTGTGTGTGTGTGCGCGCGTGCGCGCATGCGTGTATGTGCATGTTTGGGTGTGGGTGTGTGGGTATGTAGGTGTGGGTGTGTGGGTGGGTGGATGTTGTTATCACGCATGCATAAGTTGGGGCTGGGGTGGTGACCTCGTTAGAGAGGAGAGAGAGAGAAACGGAAACGGAAAGTTTATTCATGTATAGGCCATTGCCCCTCATGAAGGGGTACATAACTTCTATACACAAATGCATAATTAACAACATATTTAGTATCTAATCAAGAAACCAGAACTGAACGCAACTTGAATGCTTTGTAAAGATAAATGGACAGTTGTTTCACAGTTTGTTTATGCTCTGTTGCCATAAGCAATGCAAGTCTAAATTTATTTGGATCTGCATAAAATTTACTAGGTATATACTGTGTTCTTAAGTCACTCAAAACAGGACAACATAAACAAAATGAACATCATCTTCTTTTTTACTGTTATATCCGTTACTAACAGCTATAATGGCCCAAAACGTTTTTTTTTTATGGAATGTCTCAGAAAGTGCTTGGCTGATCTTTCTGAAAATTTGTAGGTATATTCATTCTGGGTCACGGATGATGCCCCGATGTTTTATTTTGCCGTCATATCCGTTGCTAATGGCTATAATGGCTCATAGCGGTTTTTCTTTGTATGGAAAATCTCAGAAAGTACTTGGCCGATCTTTCTGAACATTTGTAGGTATGTACATTATGGGACTCAGATGATGCCCGATGATTTATTTTACCGTTATATCCGTTGCTAACGGCTATAACGGCCCATAGCGGTTTTTCTTCGTATGGAAAATCTCAGAAAGTACTTGACCGATCTTTCGGCAAATCTGTAGGTGTATTCATTATGGGTCACGGATGATGGTCGATGTTTACCAGAATAGCCGTTACTAACGGCCAGAACGGTCCAAGATAGTTTTTCCTCTTTATGGAATATCTCACACATATTCAAGATAAACTGGGAGTACGTTTGTATGCTTTGCATCTTGTTGGTGGTTTGTGTGTGTGTGTGTGTGTGTGTGTGTGTGTGTTCTTTTTTATCCTCTCAAAGGATCCCCCTCTAACAGTGATGCTCAAATTGCCCTGACCAAGACTTCAGGTGTCTGTATTTCTCAGGCCTGGGTGACCTAGTGTACAGCCCTGTACAGCCCTGTACAGCCCTGTCATGCAGTTTGGGAATGGAACTGAGTTCTGTTAGCATCTTCTCCATTACCCGTGTCGATCATCATAAAAAAAGTATCAAAGTCTATGGCACTTCATACTGTGCTCTCATAATGACCTCAATGTCCATTTCCCAGTCATGTCCATGCACGCGGTGGTTTCTGCTGAAGTCAACTGCATGGGCATATTCATGAGACTTTCTTTGGACTGACGTGGTGGCGTTCCCTAGAAAGTAGGGACAGGCCGATTCGTACCAACCTCGTGACTAAGCAGTTGTTGTCGGCACAGTAGAGGGCCTACGTAGGCGGTGTCCTGCGGTATGTTGGATCTAAAAGGACACCACTGAACACCACTGACGTATGTGGGCGTCTTAAGCTCACACCTGGTCGTAAACTTACAGCAAAGCACACTCCCTGGCGGGTTAGCCTACTTCTTTCCCACCGCCGCGTGCATGGCACGTGTTGTCCATCAAACAGCCAGTTTCAGCTAGCGCTCACTTTCCCACGCGCAGAAAGACGCTGTTTACCGAACTTACAGGCATGTAGTATCTCATCATACATCAGTTCTAGAGACAGTGTGAGTGTACTGACCCCAACAGCCTCCTTTCCACTCTCCTCCACTGGCATCCTGTGAATAGCAGCACAGAACAACAACAACAACAACAACAACACAGCATGAAAAACAGACAACACATCCATTCATTGCTAAAAGGAGAGTGCATTGCTGTGTTTAATCACAACACTCTTCTTTTCTTTCTTAACATCCTCCCTTTGCAGTGGATTCCGTACTCAGTGCATTCATTGCAGTATACATGTTTGTGCAATAAAAAAAGAAAAGGAGAATAAAGGCAAAGCGCTCTACGCAGAACTTCTGTGAGGATAAGGATCTACTGTGAACGTAGGGCGTCCACAGATGTGGTTCAGCGGGGTAATGCAGAGTCTCTTCTGGTGGGTGACCTCATGAAGGCTGCACATGAAGTACTCCTAGTGGATTGCTGGGGTGGACAGGCTAGGGTGTGGCTGTGGATGGAGGGGAGGGGGTTGGGGAAAGGTTGGGGGGGGGGTGGACGTGATGAACAGCATGGGTGATAGTGCCATTAAAGTGACACAGACAATGAGACAGAGGGAGGGGGGAGGGGAGTCCATATTTTAGCTCTCAAAAAATAAAATAAAATGAAATAAAATAAAGAAAAAAAGGAAAGAAACAAAAACAAAGAACAAAAAGGAAATAAAATGTTCCTGATTCACCTTACCCCTTCCTTCTGTTTATTCCACTGTTTAAAAACGTTCGTCGTGTTACTATCGAAAATGAAGTAGATTAAAAAAAATCAAATCAATAATAATAATAATGATGATGAAAATAATAATAATGATGATCAGTGTGTGTGTGTGTGTGTGTGTGTGTGTGTGTGTGTGTGGTGTGTGTGTGTTGTGTGTGTGTGTGTGTTGTTTCTGCAAAAAAGATGAATAAGAGAAAAGTTAGTGTTATGCACACATTTTTGGATAGAAAATGAACTGCGCAGGAATACGGATTAACAGTAACATGTGATTTCCACTTTTAAAAAAAGGTCCTTTTCTGTGTGAATGTAGTTCATGTTTCTGAAACAGTAGAAATTTTGTGCAGAAGAAGCTTTCGCCACGAGGTCTTACATGCTCTCTGAAAAGAATCCCAGGTCAGCAGTCTTTCCCGCTACCAACAGGACTTCCCTGCGGTCAGTGAATCTTTCCTCACCGTCACTGGGCGTTTCCCTGAATCAGCCAAAAGGCAGACAAGGAAAAGATACACCTGAAGGTGCGGGTAGGACCTAGAGAAGTGCTGCCCTCAACTGCTGAGCAAACCAGCTGGGAGCAATCCTGCACCACCCTTGGACGGAGGCCTTGGATGATGACATTCTAACAACAGAAGATAGGGGTGGACATGGGGGTGCTTTACCATTCTGGCTGCAGGAAAGCCAGTAGAATCTTTTTGTTTGACATAGCTTGTGATAAGAAACAAAGATGTTAAACCAGAGCACCAGCCACAATAGCGTGTGAGCCAGCTGACTGCGTGTGCACTGTTGATGTGGACATGAAGCCTCACACACACACACACACACACACACACACACACACACACACACACACACACACACACACACACATACACACACACACACGCACGCACGCACGCACGCACGCATGCATGCACGCACACACACACACAAACACACACATATGAACCCTCACACACACACACATGAACCCTCACACACACACACACACACACACACACACACACACACACACACACACACACACACACACACACACACACACACACACACACACACACACACACACACATGAACCCTCACACACACACATGAACCCTCACACACACATGAAGCCTCACACACACATGAAGCCTCACACACACATGAAGCCTCACACACACACACACACACACACACACACACACACACACACACACACACACACACACACACACATGAACCCTCACACACACACACATGAAGCCTCACACACACATGAAGCTCACACACACATGAAGCCTCACACACACACACACACACACACACACACACACACACACACACACACCACACACACACACACACACACACACACACACACACACACACACATACACACACACAAACTAGGTAGAATAGCAGTGCTAAAATCATTAGTGCTATCAAAACTTGTATATTTGTGGATCCTCCTGCCCAACCCTCCAGACTCTCAGATAGATATGTTGCAAAATATGTGTTTCAAGTTTGTTTGGAACAACAAAAATGATAAAATTAAAAGAAAATATTATGTGCAAAATATTTGGAAAGGACTAGGTATACCCAATCTCAAGATAAATACCCAATCCTTAAAAATCGCCTGGATTAGGAAAGTATACGTGCACAATTGTAAATGGAAAACAGTACTACATTCATAATGTCCTGAAATCGATGCCCTTGATTCATATGGACCAGATAGATTTGCACAAAGCAAAACAAATAAATTTTGGAGAGATATTTTTCAGGCATATAATTTTGTTGTTGTTGCAACCATGCAGAATTAAAAAAAAAAACAACGATCTAGCTACTGAATCTATTTTTTTGTAACGAAAAGTTCAAAGTGGGAAATAAACCGTTCTTTTACAAGAAATGGATGCAGAACAATATATTATTGGTTAAACATTTACTTGATGACAATGGTAACTTTATAAGCGTCACACACTGTCAGAGAAGCTGGGATCTGAGGTCAGTTTTCTAAATTATATAAGTTGCGTAGAATCAATAAAAGACTATGCGAAGAAAATGTCAATAACACTCGACAGTAATACCAGTAATGACAGAACATTAGCGTTACAAAAAATTGTAGCACCACTAAAGGGGCATGCATTCACTATGATATTATGATAGAAGACATTGAAGTTTTAAAAATCAGCTCTTTTATGAAATGGGAACAGCGCCTTAATATACCTATTAATTGGACAGACGTACTAAAAAAATTAAGAAAATAAAAGAAATAAAACTGAAATGGTTCCAGCTTAAAATATGTCACAGAATTTTGGTAACAAACAGTATTTTGAAAAGAATGCAGGTTGTGGATAGTGACATGTGTAATTTCTGTAATAGAGAGAAAGATTCAATCAGTCACTACTTATGGGAATGTGAATTTGCACATACTTTCTGGAAAGAACGTGAAAATATTCTAAAAAGTAAATGTTCACACTGTGAAAGATTGTCATTTAATGTAGAGCTTATA